>JAGFNQ010005258.1:0-58483 GCA_024364735.1 Boesenbergia rotunda
ATACAATGTTCTTTATTAAAAGAAGAACAAAATAAAATCAATTCTATGAACAAATACAATTATCCAATTTTAAGACACGTCCAGTCGGGAGCTTTAGCAAATATGTTCCGATGGCAACAGCAGCAATCTTTGCTCCATTTCCAACTCGCAAATCCGCTTCTCCCTTGACGAGTCTTCTTCTATTCCTTAGCCCCTATATGTCATTACATATATGTGAGCTACACCCAGTATCAAATACCCAGGTATTTGAGGAAATAGAGTGACATTCAATAACGAAGATACCTGAAGAGGATGGGGCATCGGATGACTTATTCTTCATGGACTCAAGATAAACCTTGCAGTTTCTTCGCCAGTGACCCTCCTTGCCACAATGATGGCAAGTTCCTTTTGGTTTCTTTTCAGTCTTTTTGGCCTTTTTCTTCTTTCCTTTATTCTGTTCTTTGACCTTCCTCTTAGAACCTTTCTTCGAGGAACCAACTAACAGTACCGCCTTTTGATCCGGCTTTACAGAAGGCTCTACAGTCTTCAGCAGGTTGAGCAACTCAGGAATGGTAGTCTCTAGTTTGTTCATCCGATAGTTCATCACAAATTGTGAATAACTTTTGGGCAAACAACTCAGAATTAAGTCAATACTTAGTTCATGATCCATTGCAAAATCGAGTGTGTTCAGTCGCTCAATGTACCCCCAACATCTTTAACACAAACTGCGAGGCAGAAGTGCCTTCCTGCATCTTAGTGGTGAAGAGGAGTCTGGAGACTTCGAACCTTTTGGATCTCGCCTGCTCTTCAAACAACTCATGAAGATGGAAGATGATGGTATAAGCATCCATATGCTCATGCTGCTTTTGCAGCTCAGGTATCATAGAGGCTAGCATGATGCAACTCGCAAGTTCAGAATCGGTCACATGTTTCTGATAGGCCATTAACTGGTCTGGAGTTGCACCCTCTGGAGGATGGTTAGGAAGTTGATCTTCAAGGACATAAGCAAGCTTCTCTGCCTTGAGGACAATCCTCAGGTTTCGAAGCCAGTCCATGAAGTTAGGCCCGGTCAGTTTATTGGTGTCCAAGATGGAACGCAAATTCAGAGAAGACATGATCGAGTGATTAACCTAGAAATACAAATTGAGCTTATGTGAGAAGAATGATTAAAGAATGTATCAACATACATAAATAAAATCCTATTTATTTTTCAAATTGAATAACCATTTTTATCAATTCGGGAGATCGTAGGAACATCTCCAAATAGGTTGATATCCAACCATAGATAAGAACCACCATGGCTGTGGCCATCAAGTCATTCTTAGCTATGAAGGTAGGTAATTATACCGATTACACATCACATATATGTAACTATCACTTTATGCTATCAACTAATTGAATGTTTGGATAAATCATTGGGTTGTTAACTCATTAACAAGTATGCAACATTATACATAACACCCAATTGCACCTCTCTTTACATCGACCTTGGCTGTGGCACAACAAATCGATGTTCCAAGCATAAGGCTGACCCATTAATCAAGAAATAGTTTTAATATGGTTGGAGCTCATTCAACCGTTTAGTCAGGCTTGGATGTGTCCAACAACCAAAACTAAGTATTGACCTCTGACTCCTACTATATTATTCATAAACTAATTCCATGGTTTGAACATGTTGAGGTTCAAGCCGGGCATGGATGTGTCCATCAACCCAAACGAGAAACAAAACTCCGATTCTAACCATATTAATGGAAGGTGTTGGCCTTAATATTTTGTAAGGGGTTTTGGGTCTCATCCTTTCTTTTCTAAGCACATTCATGACATAGAATTATGTCATGACTAACGATTTCCTTAATAAAGTATGTATGTGACTTAATTTATCAAGTCTCATTATTTGAATTAGGAACCGGATTTTCTAATTCTAATTTCATACTTTATTAAAGGAATTGTTTTGGGAAACAATTTCCTAAATTGTCATAATCAATTTCGGAAATAATATGTTTTAAGACTTTGATTTCTCTAAATCAAATCTTATTAAATTAAGAGAGAGATTCCCTTAATTCAACCACATATTATTTTCATGAAAATCTCTTTTAAGAAACTCTATAGGAAACCATTTTCCTAATTAATTTTGGAGACAACAATATGAAAGAGCATCACCTCTTAAATCATATTTTATTCATGGATTTAATTAATTACAACAAATCGTTTTCTAAGGGTGGCTCCCCGAGGCTCAGATACCCAAAGAAAAGTAATTTATTGTAAATCCAATTTGGACGGCTCCCCGAGGCTCAATCCAAATCCAACATGACAATTTCATTTAAAATTGGGAAATTAAATTACAACAACTAACTTTAAATTGAACGGCTCCCCGAGGCTCAATCCAAAATAAAGAATTTTGTTGTCAATTTAAAAACCAATTCAAATTTAATTATCAATTAACTGTCCATAAATTTGTCTAGACTTTCTTGAAAGAAAGTGCCCAAAATTGCGAGATTTCATAAATAGGTTTTCAGAATAATTATAAGTTTCTGGTACAAAGAAAACTTACATATTTTTAAAATTGAAAAATTTCTAAAATAGAAAAATTTCAAAAATTGGAAAGTTTCCAAAGATGGGAAGTTTTCACAATTATTATAAAATTTCAGAAACTAGAAAATTTCAAAAGTTTACGAAATTTCATGAGGATTTCCAAACTTAGAAATTCCTAAATCTAAAATTTATTATAATTTGAAAGTTTCCATAATTGAAAATTTTTTCCAAAATTGAGATCATGACAAAGTTTTTCGCAAAACAATTATATGATTATGTCGAACACTAACCGGCTCTGATACCACTGTTGGGACCGGGTGCATGTTGACAAGGATACGGGTTCGTAAAATTTTAAATTTTTACGTGCAGCGGAAGAATTAGCATAAAATAATTTCTCAAATTACTCTAACCACGTATCTAGCATGCAACCTTATGGTGTGTGGACATGATCATAAAATAAAACTTTGCGGAAAAGTAAACTAATTTACTAAGTACCTCGCGTAACTCGAAGTAAGGGACGAGATTCAACCGTAGCGTCCCTTGGAAGCTTCGCCTCTATTCGCGTCCACGCTGAGTTCTCTTCGGGATGACTTCGCAAAGTCATGAGTTTTGTGCCGACGAGAACTACTAGATTCTCTAAAGGCACAACTAGAACAACAAGAGAAAAGATAGGAAACTAACCACCAAGAGACGGAATCTAAATTCCGAGAAGGAAGGAGATGTGATCCGCTTCTTCTTCTCCGAGGTCGTCTTGGTGGATGAAGCTCACGCCCACCTTGGGAGTTGCGCCGGCCCTAGGGGAGGAGAGAGAGCCAGCCCTAGAGAGAGAGGGGCGCGTAGAGAGAGAGAGAGAGAGAGCAATTAATCTCTTGATTAATTGATTGGGAATTCAAGGCTTGCCTTTGGTTCCTTATATAGTTGCTTCTCCCTTGCCAAGTCTTTCTCTTAACGGAATTAACGGAATTAATTTTCATAAGAAATTTATCTTATAATCTTTCTTATGAATAATTCCGTTATGCCTAGTTTTATTATAACTAACTTTATAATAAAACAAATACTTCTCTCCTTTAATTATGGAATAAATTTTATAAAAAATTTATAAACTTTCTTATTATGAAAAAAATCAATTCATAATTGATTTTATAAAATTAAAATAAACCATTCCATGGATCATTTTAATTTCCATAAAAAGAATAAATTTCTATAAATTTATTTATATAAATTTCTTTATATAAATTTATTTATCCATAATTTATAAAACAAATCGCGCTAGATTTATTTTATTAATTAAACCAAATAAATTGGTTTATCCCCTTTGTAGTGGCCGGCCAAACCAAGAGGGTGGACACCCTCTTTGGCCGGCCAATTCAAACCGAACCGATCGTGAATTAAACTCATTTAATTCGCCCAATAAGCCTTCAAAAGACTTAGCCATTTTTAGCTTCCATTGCGCCTCTGATAAATTCAGATTCGACTTATTTCTCTTGATCGGGAAATCCAATTTTTAACTCGTTTTAAATCCCTCAGATTACTCGTAGTGCGTGTGACTAAATAGGCTTTCGATTTATGTTGGCCGTCTATAATCAACCAATTATAGAACGATCATGAGTGGCACCTAGTAGTACATCATGACCCCCAATTAATCGAAAGATCAACGGTTGACCTCAGAAATAATTCCGAAACCCTTCAGCAGCTCTAATGAATCGTGCCTCATTCCCTTCACCATCTTATACCTACTTGGTTCAGGACATGGTCTGTTTGTGTCAGTCCCCACTAGACTGACTACGTCACACCTAGCCCAAGTAATGTCTTTCTTGTCATTTGGATTTCTAATTACTCTCATGTATTTTAGAGACTCGCACTCTAAACATGATATGCTCTGGCCAGAGGCTTTGAGTAACAATCCGACGATAGGCCTGGGTATACATCTCCTCGCAAGGAGTGGTGAATCCTTTGTAGGCTGTTCAAACATCTTCGGGCACTTCGGCTTATACCCAATCACCCTGGGTCCACACCTTCTTGGAGATGCTTGCTTAAGATGTTAAAGTATAAGTCTCCATGACCAAGATGACTTGAACACCGCAAGTCAAAGGAACATCGCACTTAAGCCGCAGTAAGAACTTCATTGACATATCTATATAGATAACCATATGAAGTCTTACAGCTAGTCACTCAAATAAACTAGTTCCCTTAACTAGCATCCATGTTTATCACCGGACATTCCAATGTCACCAGCCAGTGAGAATCAGCAGATTAGAGAATAACCCATGCTAGTCTCAACAGAATTGATAGTGTTCGTATTTATCAATTCATCGACTAGGGATATTTTCAATACTTCACATTTGCACATTTAGAGATAATCACTACTTGTGATCCCATCACAAATTCTCTTATGCTGTGAGTTGTATTGCGGACATTCAGTAGATGAGTTTAAGATCCCAATCAAATACACAAACATGTATACTCAAATAGTGAATTATCATTTATTAAAATAAATGTTTACAATCATAAGGCGATTGCCTTAGGACACTTCTCTCATATCACTAACAGAAAAGTCCTAGCTTGGAGGGCTAGGTGAAAAGTCCTAGCTTAGAGGGCTAGGTGAAAAGTTCTAGCTTGGAGGGCTAGGTGAAAAGTCCTAACTTGGAGGGTTAGGTGCAAATTCCCAACTTGGAGAGTTAGATGGAATATCCTTAGCTTGGAGGGCTAAGGTGGATGGAAACTTAGCTTGGAGGGCTAAGTTTGAGTCCCTGGATCGGTCTGGTGATCGATCAGGGATTCTGGCACGCTGCTCCTTCGTGGATCGGTCTGGTGACCGATCCAGCGATGACTGATCGGTCGGGTGACCGATCAGGGAGCACACAGTCAGATTGGGAACCTACTGTGCTGCTCCTGATCGATCTGGTGACCGACCAGGGAGTATGCGTTTCACCCATTGACTGGCTCCTGATCGGTCTGGTGACCGATCAGGGAGCGAGCAGTGAGGTTGAGTTCCCTTACTGAACTGCTCCTGATCGGTCTGATGACCGATCAGGATCACTGTGCAGATCGTTCTGGTGAACGATCCAGCTTCGCGGGCTTCTCACTAAGATCGATCAGGACGGTTCCTGATCGGTCTGGTGATGACCTGATCGGACTGCTGACCGATCAGATGACACCCTGATCGGTCAGTTGACCGATCAGAAGGCTTATCCTGCGAAACTCAGAAATCGCCAAATATAAGGGTGGATCGGTCAGGTGAACGATCCACGACCTGGGATCGGTCTGATGATCGGTCCAGGAGAATCTCAAAGAAATCATGATTTCTGATTGAGCGTTGGGGATCGATCAGGACGGAGCCTGATCGGTCTGGAACCAGCCTGATCGGTCTGGTGACCGATCAGGAGGCTCTCTGATCGGTCCGGTGACCGATCACTTTAATTCAAATACGCTGTCAGAAGCTCTGATCGCGTCTGTTTTCACTGCCGATTCTCTGATACATTGCTGATATATTTTGATATGCATTGCTAAACCTCTGTTGGAGTGTGCAGGTGATAGCAGGTGATTCAAACACTCAAGGAGGGTCAATGGGAGGCTTTCCGTTGAGCAGGTTTGGCTGTTTCTCATTCTCAGGTTTCAACGGGCAACTGACGCAGCTGGCGACTGACGGAGGCTCAGCTGGAGAGGGAGTCTTCAGTGGACTGAGTGCTCAGGGAGGTCAGTGGGTTCAGGCTGGCTCAGTGGATGCTGATGAAGCTTGTGATGGTGAGCAGAGCTTAAGTGATGAAGCTGAGGCAGAGGAGACGAGGTTGAGATAGACAGAAAACTTGGGAAGTTGTTGCTGGGCTGTGTTCGTGCTCTCTGTTGCTTTGTGCTTGAGTGATCTTGTTTCATCTTTGTGAGCTTCCCTTCTCGAGTGTCTCGTGTACTTAATCTTGTATTCATCTACTGAGACAGCTTATGGAGAGGTTACTCCACCGAGAAGGAGGCGCTTGATATCCGGTGTTCACCGGGGCTTGATCTGCCGACGATCAAGGGATCGCCCACCTTATGGGTACGCCAAGGAGTAGGGGCAAGTTATCCCCGAACCTTGTACATCACAGTGTTAGCGTCGGTTTGCTTTCCCTGTGTTTTTATTTGCTGTTCTTCGTTTCTGCAATTGTATTCCGCTACTTAACTCTTGAAGTGCAGAAATTCACAAAAGAGCAAGACTTTTAGTGTCTGACTATATTCACCCCCCCCCCTCTCTAGCCATCTCGTCTCCAACAATTGAATCATATTAGGCCTATGTATCAAGCCAAACGTGGGGTTTTTGTCAATTCTTCTTATTTCATTTTAACACCTCCGGATAGCCGAAATGAATAGTAGATTGCATATTTGAATTCCTTGCAATCTCAAGAATCCACAAGAACTGAAGTAGGTACAATCAAAGTTCTGTAGATCAATCAACGGATTTAAATTGAAGAATCAACCAAAAACCCACGTTAAGCTTGATATGGAATTATATTAGGCCCAACGTGGGCTTGATATTAAATAATATCAGGCTTTCAAATTGTTCAGTTATACAGTCTCATTTCTTGGTTTCTGATCTAAAGCGTACTGTGTGTACGCGTGTGCTATAGAATAATCATTTGATATATCTAGGGTTTGGTTGACATTAGATAAATCCTACCCAGTAGATTAGTGCATGTTTATTTACTTTGGTGTTGATTGTGCTTTTCGTATGTTTCCTTATTTTGGTGTTATTGGTATTTTCTGTTTCGCATGATTTTGGGTTTGATTGAGGTGGTGTATATTAGTGACATGCATCATAGCATTTAGGCCGACGATTGCGGGCTCCTTGGTGGTTGAGACGGGTTGTTGGGTATATTTTCTTGTTGTGTCATGCTCAATTAGAGTTGTATGTAAACAGTTAATACTCCTTAAATATTTGGAGTTCTCACAGGTATTTTAGGGTGAGATTACTCATGGCTCTGATCAAAATATTAATCCAAAGGAAGGAAAGTTCACTATATCTTATGATGCCAATATCCCCTATCAGATTGGCTTTTGGGTTCAAGTGTGATTGTTTGTGCTGCTTTGAATTGTCTGCTTGACCATTTATAAAGTTAGACACCTTGTCTAAGTAGAATCCCAGCCTGACTTAATTCTCAATACCGAGAAGGAACTTGGCATAGTTGTTGGTCTTCAAGATAGGGTTGCACAGGTCTATGGAGGTCTTGTCTATATGAACTTCATAAGGAACATATGGATAAACATGGGCACGGTCTATACTACCCCATGGATATCAGTCTTCTTCCTTCCCTTTATCTTATATATGTTGAGAATACAAGTAGCTCGGGGAAGGACATTGATCGTTTCCGTGTGTTCGATCATGAAAGTTCTTTCGAATACACACTGTATTACGAGGTGGGTACTTCTCCCTTGATTCTTGTAGTTTTGTTTACCTTAAATGCATGGTTGTTTAAATATCTGGGTAGGATGATTTACCTAATTAAATCTATTTCCCTTGTTTTCCTGCTTGATACTTATTCTATGCTTGATCATTGAGTAATAATTCAAATTGTTCAATTATACAATCTCATCTCTTGGCTTTTGATCTAAAGCGTACTGTGTGTACGCGTGTGCTGTAGAATAACCATTTGACATATCTAGGATTTGGTTGACATTAGATAAACCCTACCCAGTAGATTAGTGTATGTTTATTTAATTTGGTGCTGATTGTGCTTTTCATATGTTTCCTCAGTGTTTTCTGTTTCGTATAGTTTTGGGTTTGATTGAGGTGGTGTATATCAGCGACATGCATTATAGCATTTAGGCTGACGACCGCGGGCTCCTTGGTGGTTGAGACGGGTCGTCGGGTATATTTTCCTATTGTGCCACGCTCAGTTGGAGTTGTATGCAAATAGTTGATACTCCTAAGGTATTTGGAGTCCCCACAGATATTTTGGGGTTTTAAGCCCAGGTATTTTATCTTTTCATATCAGGGCCATGGGTTGTCGTGATGTATTTGCATAGCTCCAGGTTTTGGCACTTGTATCTTGTCCACTCTGTTGGTGCTTGGATGGCTATAAAGGGGGGTGAATGTAGCCAGACAAAAACCCTTACTCTCTTTTGAGATTTCTGCACTTAAGGTTAGGCAGCGAAAGACAAAATGCAGAAACAGAAATGAAGAACAGAAATCAAAACAAAGGAAGCAAACCAGACGACACAGCGATGTACAAGGTTCGAGGATAACTTGCTCCTACTCCTTGACGTGCCCGTGAGGTGGGTGATCCCTTGATCGTCGGCAGATCAAGCCCCGGTGAACCCGGATATAGTGAAGTCTCCTTCTCGGTGGAGAAACCTCTCCACAAATCTCACAGATGATTGAACTTCAGTACAAGAGATCACACAAGAAGGAACGCTCACAAGAAACACTCAAGCAGGAACACTCAAGCACAAAGCAATAGAGTGCACAAGCACAGCCCAGCCAAACTTCCCAAGTTTCTGTCTGTTCACACCTTGTCCCGCTCCTCTGCTTCCAGCTTTGTCTTAAGCTTCTGCTAAACGTCGCTAGGCTCCATCAGCACCACTGAGCCACAGCCTAACCCCCTGAGTCCCTGAGCGCTCAGTCCACTGAAGACCTCTTCAGCTGAGCCTCCGTCAGTTGCCAGCCGCGCCTTCGTCAGTTGCCAGCCGCGCCTTCGTTAGTTGCCAGCCGCGCCAGACGCCCGTTGATACCTGAGAAGAGAAAAGAGCCAAACCTGCTCCATGGAAAGCCCCCAGTTGACTCTCCTCCATTGTTTGAATCACCTGCACACTTATCAGGAGCTTAGCAAAGCATATCAAACATAATCGGTAAGTAGCAGAGAAAAACAGAAGTATTCAGAGCGCAATCAGAAGTCTGACAGTGCATTTTGAATTAAAATTTAGCTTCTGATCGGTCACCAGACCGATCAGAGATATCCCTGATCGGTCACCAGACCGATCAGAGATGACCCTGATCGGTCACTGATCGGTCCACAGTGAGAAACTGGAAATCACGACTTCTAGTGATCGGTCACCAGATCAGTCGCCAGACCGATCCACAGCAATGCTAGGATTCCCAACCTTCGCAGCCAACCTCACTGATCGGTCACCAGACCGATCAGGTTGTGGCCTGATCGGTCTGGGGACCGATCAGGGCACTCCCTGCCCGATCAGGTTCCAGCCTGATTGGTCATAGTGAGGGACTCGCGATGTTTGATCGTTCACCAGAACGATCAGGAAGTCTCCCTGATCGGTCACCAGACCGATCAGGAGCCAAACAGAAGCCAACCAAGGGTTCTCTGTTCTCTCCCTGATCGGTCACCAGACCGATCAACCTTCTCTGGATTGGTCACCAGACTGATCCACAAAGGGAGTTTGTGCCAACTTCCCTGATCGGTCACCAGACCGATCCAGAGACTTCCAATTCACCTCTAAGTCAAGAGAACGAGCTCCCAGCCTTCTCTGACTCGTGCTCAGTCCCCCAGACCAAGACTCCGTGCCCAGTTCCACTCACCGGGACTTCATCCAACCTAGCTTCCCAAGCTAGGACCTGGCTTCACTCACCAGGATTTCATTCAACCTAGCTTCCCAAGCAAGGACCTGGCTTTACTCATCAGGATTTCCATCATCTAGCTTCCCAAGCTAGGACCTGGCTTCACTCACTAGGATTTCCATCACCTAGCTTCCCAAGCTAGGACCTGGCTTCACTCACCAGGATTTCCATCACCTAGCTTCCCAAGCTAGGGCCTGGCTTCACTCACAAGGATTTCCATCACCTAGGTTCCCAAGCTAGGACCTGACTTCACTCACCAGGATTTTCATCACCTAGTTTCCCAAGCTAGGACCTGGCTTCACTCACCAGGATTTCATGCCCAGTCCCCGACCAGGACTTAACCCAAATTCACTCAACCAAACTTAAATCGTTGTCAACACCAAAACAACAATCGGGCCAGACTGCATCAACAATCTCCCCCTTTTTGTTGTTTGACAACCTCGATTTAAGTTTAGGTATTAGATCAATTGAAGTCCATTCAATTCTCATAAGAGAATCAAGATCCTCCCCCTATAATAACCTCAAACTTAATCAACTATTCTCTCCCCCTTTGTCAAACATCGAAAAAGCACATGGTTATTAAGTTTTAACATAACTCCCCCTCAATCAAGGGTCTTCCCCCAAAATCCAAAATAATCAAAAGATAATTTTTGAATTGCATATAAGAGGCATATACCATAAATGTATCATGACAACAATGTATATGCATCATACGACAATAAGTGTGAATTGCACATGAAACCATATACAGAATTATAGCATGGTCAAACATGTATATGTTTCATATGACAAGTAGGGAATGCAACTGTATACGACACATAATCCTGATTGGTCTCCATGACCGATCAGGTTCGTTGATTATTCGATACAGAATTATTTCTTATTAGTCTAGGAGCAATCAGATTTCAGAAAAAGGCACGGGGTTGTCTTATTAGACCGGAGAAGAGAGTGGCAATCGGCGATGAAGGGGAGGACAACGACGGTGAGGAAGGGGAGTCGACAATGGGGTTGTCGAGGGCGGTCGGCTAGGGCATGGGGAAGGAAAAGGCACGGGGTGGGTTTATATATTACCTAATATTAAATATTTCCTTATATATATAAATATATACCAAAAATCAAACTCTTACTTAAATAATTCATAATTAGTCCATCACACGACCAATTTCCCCTCCAAATATCTTCAAAAATTCAGGAGAATTTTTCCAAAATTTTCCATATGACTGTTTTTAATTTTTAACCTCCTATTTATGGTGTTTGTATATAAATTTATATATATTCCTATATATATTTATATATATTATTTTGTTCTATACATTTATTTACTATTATTATTATTATTTTACACGTATTTTACATTCTCTCCCATTAATAAAAATTTGATCCTCCAAATTTCGCTCTTAAACCATGCAGATACTAACCTCCCATATACAGGATGAATACTGACCGAAAACCATCACTACACGCCTCAATGATTGAAATCCTAAACCCTAATAAATTGTTTGACAAGTTTAACCCTAGCTCTCCGACTCGACAATCGGGGCTACCAGGTCGTACCCGTAACAAGTCAACGAATCACTCTCATGGTCAACCTCAACCATGATTGCGGATCAAATGATTTACCTACCGTACTAACACCAAGTTAGTAAATATCTTGTCTAGTATAGGAAACGATCTACAAACCTATTAAATTAGGAACACTATCTCATGCCTCTCTGAATAGTAGAGAAACTGATACCAGCTGTGACCTACGCGTAGGTATTGTTAGTGCAGGAAGCACCATATCGAACCTGGTTTTGATATTGGCAAAGGATTCAAAGTTAAGTTTATTTGTGATCTAACGTTGTTCACTGAGTGTGCAGAAAAAGCCCTAGCGAAGGACTGCTAGGCACTGGCGAAGGACTGCCAGGATACAAAGCCCTAGCGAAGGACTGCTAGACAACTGGCGAAGGACTGCCAGTATCCAAGCCCTAGCGAAGGACTGCTAGGCACTGGCGAAGGACTGCCAGGATACAAAGCCCTAGCGAAGGACTGCTAGGCACTGGCGAAGGACTGCCAGCACCAAAAGCCCTAGCGAAGGACTGCTAGGCAACTGGCGAAGGACTGCCAGTTCACAAGACCTGGCGAAGGACTGCTGGGCAAAAGTCCAACTGGAGGATCCGGTTGGCACCAGGTAAAACTCTCCCGAGAGGAGTAGGTGAGGACGCGTTCCCCTCGAGGGAACATTAGGCGTCGGTTCGACCTAGGGCTCCATTTTGGAGATCCAAAGTCAGAACCAAGACAGCTAAGGCTGTTTTAACTAACTTATTATTTGCTGTTTTGGACTAACCCTGGATGCAGGACCGAAGGACTGTGTTTCTGCAGCTCAGAGAGCCTCAAAGGAGTGAGGCCGTAGCTGAGTAGGGCGCCCCGGATGTGTCGGGCGCCCCAGAGTCAACCCAAAGTCAGCAGAGAGGTAAACGCCCCGACAGCAGCGCAATTGGGGGCGCCCCGTGCGTGTCGGGCGCCCCGCATGTCGGGCGCCCCGCGTGTCTCGGGCGCCCACTGTGCCACGCCACTGAAGGCGGCTGCAGCTCACCCTCGCGAAGCCTCGGTGATAAAGTTTGACCGGTCAATCGGGCGCCCCGTGCGCGTCGGGCGCCCCAGTCAAATACAATCCCGAAGATAACGAGATCAGCTTTGACTAGAGCATCGCCGGATCTGCAGCCACGTGGGGGGCGCCCCGAGCATGTCGGGCGCCCCCTGCCCTATATAAAGAGGGCCTCGACCCTCTTCAAAGATAATCAATTCTTCAGACTCTTCCACGCTCTTCTGCTCTCGTACATTGCTCCAGATACTGCCCAACTCGAGCCGACGACGTCCCGCTGCCCCGAAATCTTCGATCTACTCCGGACGTCGGTAAAAGAAGAGCATACTTCTTATTGTATAAGTTTACTGCACTTATTCTGTATTCAATAATTGTAAACTGGTTTACGAACTTATAGAATTGCCCGCAGAAAACGGTCAACGACCGTGGGCCTTGGAGTAGGAGTCGACCCAGGCTCCGAACCAAGTAAAAATCTTGGTGTTCGTATTGTCTGATTTTAATTATTCCGCTACGCAATTGCTCTTTACGAAATCCGAACGAATTGCGACATTCACCCCCCCCCTCTCTCGCATTTCTCGATCCAACAGGTATCCTATAATTTTTTTGTATATCCCGGAATACCGGTCCATCTCTGGAACTAGTAGTAGCATCATCTGAATATGCTGCGGCTGGATCATCTGAACTGCTGCTAGCTACATAGACTGAGGTGTTGGACGCCCGATCGATTGCTGAGGCTAATAAACTGCTGCTTCGATCATTTGCGGAGGCTGATAAACTACTGCTTCGATCATCTGTTGCGGCTGGTAAGTTGTAGCTTCAACCATCGGCTAAGGCCGGTAAACTAAAGGCTGATAGGCCGGTACAGTTGAACTACACATAAAGAAAAATTAAGATCATTCCTAACTACACTATCTACTAATTAAATTTTAAGTAACAATTCCTAACCTAATCATCATAATCAGGTCAAATCCTAAACTCCAATCTCAATTCTTCCCAAGAATCAAGTTCACATCAACACATGATCACTACAACAACCTAGTGAAGCCTCTATAAATTAACTTACTTATTACAGAGTTGCCACTAAGGCAATTAAAACAAGGTTCTAACCTAAAGCAAATCATCACATCTACCGACTTTGCCTATAACTCACCAATCAAAGACAGTTACTATTAACTAACAAACCATAACGTCAAAAATCTACCAATAATTTACTTTCATGCAGATACGATTTCATGATATCCATCGTCTTCATACCATCCTCAACCAAAATCTAATGAAATGACTCTTTAACAATGAAAATCATTTATCCATCCACACTTAATGCCAACAAATCCAAATACATCACCAAATGAACCCACTAATAAATCATTAGAAGACAATATATCATAGTTAAATACGACGGCTCGAAACCTGATCCTGAAATTTTTCAGAAAATTTCTATGGTTTCCGGGCTTGCGAATTAAATTAAAAAGGGGTTTAATGGTTTAAACCTAAAACTTTTTGAGGAGTGAAATGGAAGAAAACCTTAAGTGGAAGGCTTGTATCTCTTTTGGTTAAGAGTGAGGGGCTGAACAGCTACAAAATCAAACTTTAAAGGGGCTAAGGTTGAATGGGATTAATATGGAGGGACTTGGCTGCTTAAAACCCTAAAGATAAGGGTATGGACCTACTTAGATAGATGCGGAGGGGTTAAATGCAAAGTGGGCAACTCCCCGCGAACCCTAGCTGCAGCGCTCGACTCCTCTTCATTTGCCCGCAGCCTTCGCCGGACGCCCTATTCCTTCCTCCTCCTTGCGATCGAGCCAAACGCCGATCCCTTCCTCTCCCTTCCTCCCTCTCGGTGTCGCGAGACCTAGCCGCCGCCAAACGCAGCCATCTCCCGACCTCGCCCTCTCTCACAGCCACGATAAGCCACCTCTTCTTCTTCTCGGGTCGCGACTTTCACTCGTGGCCAATAGAAGGGGTTGAATCTCTGGCGAAGAGTGAGTCTTTGAGCTATTGAATCTGAGCAGAGGAACTTCAACGGCATTGACTCAGGTAAGGATCTGGAATCTACCTGGAATGAATTCAATTGTGGATTCTAGGTTTAGATGAGTGCGGGTTGTAGATCTTAGAATGATTCCATTGCTATTTCGTTAAGGATTTCTGCCCTATTCTGGAATTTGTTTCCGCCCGTGGAGTTTTAGGTTGCGATTGAATGTGTGATATTCTGATCTTTGATTGTTATTGCTAGTGTTGAAGATTGTGTAGCTGATCGATCGTTTTTTTTTGGTGTGAGGTTTTTGCTGTAGTTGAATAGGCTTCGATTCTGTTTTGGATTGGTTCTTGGTTGGAATTCGAATCTGTTTTGGGATTGAATTCTATTCGTGACGCTATTTTGGAGATTGGAAAATCTGTAGATTGGTTCTGTTTCTGTATGGTTTTGATTTGCGTGAGCTACAATTGATGGAATTTGTCTCTGTTAGCTTGAGCTTTAGATTGAGGTGTTGATTTCGGATCAGTTTTGTGGGGATTATTCTATTTGGAATCTGGTTTTGGTTCTTTTGTTGTTGTTGCCTTTGTGATACTATGCCATGAGCTAGTTTTCGAGTTGGGTGTTAGTCGATGGATTTTGGTATTGACAACAATGCTAATTGGTTATGAATCTTGGAGTTTGATGTCATTTTGGATGAGGTTACTGATGGGTTCGGTTGGATCTGTAGTTTCTTCTCCTGATTTGGATTGAGGTTGGGATAGCAATTTGATTCTTGTAAGGATGCTGTATTGGGATTTAATGGGTTGTTGAATTTTCTTAGTTTTGCACTGTGTCGTGAGCCCTTAAAGGTTGCCATTTGATTTTGGATGACTTTTGATGCTAGCTTAACCTAGACTAGCTGGGATGTAACATTGATTCCAATTGCATTTCGAATCTTGGAGTATTTGGGTCATAGAGTAGTGCGGTTTGGTCTTGTTTAGTTACTTTGTTCACTCGGACTTTTTGATCTTGTGGACTATGTATTAGGTAATTAAATGAAATAGATGATTATGTTAACCCTAATACGGTTTAGGGTTTTGTTTAGCTATTTAATAATTATATGATAGCTAAAACTATGTCCTTCCATATAGGGCATTGATTTAGATTCATCGTTGCTGATTATTGGACGGGAGGCTCTCGTTGATACGAACTCCTACTTTGATGCGGGTACTTCTTGCTTGCATCTGTAGTTCCACTTTATCTTTATGCATGACTAGTTGTTATTTTTGTAGTAGACTTTTATTGATCTATATCTGCTACCGTTTTGTTATCCTGCTTGATACTTATGCTTGACCTTGGATATGATCTAAATTTTCCTTCTATACAGTCTCGTTTATTTATTATCTGATTTTGTATAGTATGGGTATGACATGAGTAAGTAGATAATAGATATAGAATGACAGACTACTGTATGGTTGCATTGATTGTGTCTAGTCATACATGCACGTGTGTCTTGATATAGAGTGATTGGGCTATGGTGGCATGTCACTTGATATCTGCATTGGTTGATTCTGTTATTATTTGCATGTGCGCCTAGATGCATGATGGTTAGGTTATTATACCTGCGATCGACCTGTGCATATTAGGTTGAGTTATGTGTTGATGGCCTGGTAGGGGTTGCATGTGTGAGAGTTATGCACCATACCTGCACCGTTGCATGCCAGCGATCATCGGCTCTCTTGTGGTCCGTGCCGGTGGTCCGACACATGATATGCACACACGGCCACTCATGGGTTAGTGGATACCGTTGGGTGTGTGCATTAGCTCTGTACTGCTCCGCTCGACCGCTCATGGGTAGTGGTTTCGGAGCGTGGTAGCAAGCAAGGACCCCTTCTCTTCCCATAGACCAGAGGAAATGAGAGCGACGCTCCCTCATATATACATGGGATAGGGGGGTGGTCCCCCGCCAGCATCTTGTCCACTCGGTCACTCAGGAGCATTGATAGCAGGGTACGTACAGCTCAATTGGTTATCAGGATTCATAAACTCTAGTACTTAAGCTTGGAGGTCTAGAGTTTGAATCCTAGGGAAGACAAAAATTCACTGGCCATGGGTGGAAAGTCCTAGTGAGTAACGTCACGGTTGATGGTCGTCGGTTGACGACATAGGAGGTCTCTAAAGGGGCCGCCAAATGGAATTTGGCAGCCAAAGGGGCCGCTGAATGGAATTTGGCCACCAAAGGGGTCGAGGGGCCAGGTCATTACAATCACACTAGTTCATTTTCCCACCATATCCACTAATTCCAATTTATCCTTAAACATCAATCAAAATTGATCATTTCTAGATCAACCATAAAGTCATCCATAACATACAATCGAAAATTCAACGCTTCCCAATATTCATTTTCACAATATCCCCTAGAGTTAAATTTATTTTCCAAGATCACTCACACTCGACATTTTTCCTAAACAACTAAAATCGTCCGTAATATACCACTATAACATATCTCTATCATACCAACAAAATAGATAATATCTTATACACAAGTCATCTTATTAAAATATTTAACGAGATGATGGACCTACAGAGCCAACATGTTGATAACCAATTATGAATTATTTAAGAATCAATGGTCCATCAAAAATCGAAACTCTTCCAAAAATCTACTGGACACGGTGATGGTTGTTTTTATCGTTTCTTCGATTTAAACATGTTGATGGACCTACCGAGCTTCGATTACATCCATTTCAGTTTATGTGGATTTCTGAGGTTGTAAAGAGTTTAAATAGGTTATTTATTATTTATTTCTGCTTCTCCAAAGAGTATTAAAATGTAATTGGAAAAATCGATTTTAAATTCTATATTGAGTTTGATATGAATAATATCTTATTCATATCAAACCTATAATTATTTGTATCCATAGACATGCATAGAGAAAGGGGGAAAAGGGAAGAGAGAGGATGAAAGAGAAGAGAGAGAAAAAAGAAAAAGATAAAAATTTGACAAGAGAGATAAAATAAGAAGAATATATATTGAGTATTTTTTTTATAAATCTTAAATTCATGTTCGGTAGATTTAGAAATCCACGTAGATAAATTGCCGAAAGGTCAAAGTATGATGCATAATTTATGTATTTGTGATGGTAAAAGACAATTTACTAACCCTAATGCTCTCATCAATTCGTCCAGGGCCAAATGTATTTGTGAAAATTGAGTCAGTGGTTTAGTAAAATATAAAGTTTTCATTGCCTGAACCAAAATTATTTTATTTCTTTTAAGATTTTAACTTTTTTGTTTTAACAACCATTTGAATAAAATTAATCATTATATCCAGTTGTTCCCAAATCCCTTGCAAATTCGTCGACTCCATCCCCAACAAGTGCATCGTCTTCTTGAGGGCGCCGCTGCCACCCCTCCTCTCCTGTGCAAGCAACACTAGTCCAGTGGAGACGAGGTCTTCCTCTTTGTTCAATATCTTTGGTGTAGGAATTGAGTCCCTTGTGAGCAGAAATGGTACCCTCTAGGGTAAGATCAAGCAATATGTTTCCTTTTCATTTCCTTTGTCCATAATTGTTCTTAACTGCTTTTTCTTCTTGTGTTGGGCAGCAACCGGGGGGAAGACAACGATGACTCTGAATCAAATTTTTGTCATCAACAAAGTTTTCTTTTTGAGGTAAGTATCCTGACCTTCATTGATAAGCACAGCTAGTGAGTTAGAGGATCAATCAATGGACGATTGACCTATGAGAGTGAATTGTGCAAAGAGAGAAGTTAGTTGTGCGTTGTAATATAAAGTCAATGGAGAGCTTTATTATTTAAGGCTGTATGATTGGCCTTGAGGAGAACTTTCATATTTCTGAGATCTAGTAACCACCCTAGTCGCTTTTTTTGATAGATATATAATGAGAGAATTGTCAAAGCTTTTGGTTCTTCAAATTTCTTTTTTGGTGAAGGAATAAAGTATGTGGGAGATGTGTGTCTCTGAACTTCTGTTCATTTAAAATCTTCCATTTTCTTTAAAAATTCTTCAGTCACATTTGTATCTTTGAAGAAAAAGATTTCTTGTCGACTATAATTTATTTTCTTATTCTAGTTCTTCTTATTCTAGTTGTGTTCCATGTTATCATTCATTAAGGATATCATTTCTTTAGAACTATTTTTTTTGAAAACATTTGTTAACAATCTTTGGTCTAAAAAGAAACATCCACATATTTTATCATTCTCATTTTTATAGTTCTTGAAGGTTTTATCATAAAAAATATATTTTTAGCATGTAACCAAGATCTGATCCACAATTCGAGCGTCTCTCTTGATGCGTCTCTCGGTGGTTTTCTGGTTTCTCTTAGTTTTGGCAATTATCCTCTTTCCATCATCTGGCAAACTTTTTCCTCGATTCTTATATTGTGTATTTTGTTTCATGTCTCTATTTGTTGTTTGTTGGTTAGTCTTTGTGAAGTCTTCCTTTCTTCTTGCATTGTTTATTCCTTTTTTTTTATCTTGATACATCCTTTTTAATTTTTTATATTTAATTTTCTAAGGTATATACGAATGGTTTCATTATAATATATATTTGTATTGTTCTCAATTTTTCATGTTTCTAAAGCTTTTGATTAGAACTATAAAATTTTCATTGTTTGTTAAACCTCCATTTCTATGGTTCTGCCAAGTTGTTGTTAATTTCTTAGCAGATCATTTTAATTCTTTCTTGTTATAGTCGTATGTGGCTGCTTCTTTATCAGTGTTGTAAAACTCGGCCTGGGCAGGCGCCTAGGAGCCAATCGGCCCCCAGCCGCCCCGAATTTGTGCGAATCGGCACGATTGTGGCGGGTGGCCGCCTAGGCGGCCTGGGCGGCCTGGGTGCCGCCCAGGTCAGTTTTTTTAAAAATTTTTTTAAAGAAATTTGATATAAAATTATAGAAAAGTGGGATTCAAGGAGAAATATGGTTAGCTTATTTCTAGTTTCCTAATAATTACAGCAAATCAAATCAAATCTGGTTAGCTTATTGAAGCTCAAGGAGGAATATGGTTAGCTTATGGATAGCTTTATGACTTGGATCTGTTTATAGTATTACCAAAAATACTATATACCAAAAATACTATATGTCAAATACTATATGACTTGGAATAGTACTATAAACAGTAAAAACGCCTAGGCCCCGCCGAGGCTGCCTAGGCGCTAGGCGGTAGTCCTCCGCTCGACTGCCGCCTAGCGATTTTTACAACCTTGTTCTTTATATCAAAAAAGCAATATAAAGCAATTAATTGGCTACTAGATTTGGAAATAAGAAAGTTCTTGAAACCAGTCATACAGCCTAAGAATTCATTGCTAAAGAAGAATTTGTTTCCAGTTTCTGTTTCTTATATGGAAATAGATTGATTTATTATATTGGTAAGATAAGCCCATTTACTTTGAAGATGGAATTATCTGATTGCAGTTTTGATAGTAAGAGAACGAAACATTTGCTTTGAAGGGAACGAGGAATCAGATGCAGAAATTAGGAGACTTTAAGCTTCCTCAGTTCTTTAACTATCCGCCATTCTTTACGTAATGTTTCACCCTAAAACTTTCAAGTGGTTCCTTTTCTTGTTTCTAAAAGTTGAAATAAATCAACTTATGCAAATTAATGGCAATTATAGGTATTGATGGATTTTTCTATGTTTTGTGTATTTTATTTTAAGTTGATTTATTCAAGTTAGATCATTATATCAATTCGCGATCATTCAACAACCCTATAGTTGAGTTTCAAGAGAGCATCATTTGCAATGCATGGCATTATTAATTCTCTAATCTCCCTATTATAATAGCCTAATTGTGTGATGCTTTGTTATATCTAATTGCCATCTAGATCCAATATATTGATGTAGTTGGAAGAGATGTCAATTTTTAAATAATATCTTCTGTTATCAGCAGTTTTTTTTGTGAACTTCTACTGGGTTTGTTATTGACTTACTTTTTGATACAATTCCTCCTCATCAAACATGCCTTTAATAACAATCTTTTGTAAAATTGTCATTAAGAAGAGTTGTGTTGGATATCGGGTATACTGGATATTGACCATAGGCCAGACTTGATACAAATGTATCCACTATTATTGTATATTCTTTTTTATTTAACTATTTAAGAAGAGTTATTGAAGCTTGGTTATGTATAAATTGTGCCTTTACATTGATTGAGTCACAATAGCAAGATTGGTTAATGATTCTTTCATTCTATGACATACTGTTGTGCCCTTTTCAAAATGTTCAATATAGTCTATTTTTTTTATAAATATATGGTATCACTAGACTTTTTTTCTCATTGATTATATTGTTTCGCTTGATAAGTATAACTAGTTTGACACATATGCCTCATTGTGTCACATTTTAGTGAAATTTAATTGTTTGCATGATTGGAGATTTGCACTTCTATATAAGAAAGTGAGTTAAATCATTGTTTTCTTTCTTCCTTTAGTTTGCAGCCTGTGAAGGAAACACGTGATAATCAAGTGAAGCTATGGAAAGAGCTGATACTCGGCTACTGCAGAAGTCAAAGAATATTTGTGATAGGATTAGAAGAAGATTTCCCCCTTTTTTCTAATCCAGTAATTGAAAGTTAGTCAACATTTTGCTGATTACATATTCATTTTGTGTGCATGGTTAGCTAGATATCATGCTCTTTTTCCTTTTTTTTTTTTTTTGCTTTTTAGTGCATAGGAATTTGATCAAAGACTAACTAAAAGTTTGACAATTTGAATGTAGGATCTTTAAGCCATGAGGCAAGGGAGGTATTTCTTTCTGCTCTGGTAAATGAAGGTTTGTTTTTTAGTTACAGTTGAAGTTATGATGTGCTTCAAGTCGAATACAAAAACTCTGAATTAAATATAACAATTCATGTGCTAGATTTCAAGTACATGTATTATTCTCCGTGACTTATTTTTTACTTTCAGGTCGTGCAGAATGGATGGACAAAGGTCATAAGAAATGTCTCCTACTTTGGTTAAGAATCCAAGAGTGGGCTGATTATATTTTAAACTTTGTGAGTTAAGGATTGGACCTACATTACAAAGTGGAAAGAATCCCAATGGTTGCTTACTGCTGTTTATTCCTGCACTTTTCAGGTTAAAGAAAATGGGTTTGAGGACAGTGTCATGACTATCGAAGAAATACGGTCGGGGATTGAAACTCGTGGCACTGGTAATGTCACTCCAACTTGATGAATGCATCGAACTATTTGCCCTAGATATTTTCTGAACATCCAGCATTTATACTTGATGAATGCATCCAACTTGATATTTTATGGATGAGTTCTTTTTTTGTCCATGTTGGCTGTATTAGAATGTTGGTTGTATTAGAACCTCAAAACAATTAGAAAGTGAATCGTATCAATAACGATTACTCGAACTATCGACAGCTTTGTCAATCTAGCTTTACATTGCTTCTTTTGCCGATAAGCTGAACTTGTGTTGGTTCTTTTGCAATGGCTGAAGAGCTTGCGGGGATCGACCGTGGTTTGCTTGTGCGGGCTCTGAAATTACTCGAGCAGAAAGGTAAAGTTGCAATCTTCAAGGGGACATCAACAGATGATGATGGGGTGAAGTTCTCTGCTTAATCTTAATCTGTGTTTTACAAACGCATACCCATTGGGGATCATTTCCATTTACTTTGTCTAAGTGAACCTGATGTAAACTAAAATTTCAGCATACTTTTTTTATTCATGAGTAAATAATTTATACCGATCAAAAAAATTAAAAAATGAGTGAATAATTTATACATTCATACAGACATGCATATATTTTATAAACAATAAATAAATATTAATAGATTTAATTATAATGCATTCCTTTTGATGTGCACTTATTTATTTATTTGTAATCAAATGGAATAATTTAACTTTGTTTTTTAGAATATATTTGATATTTTATGTTTAAGATGCATTTTTATCATACTAT
This sequence comes from Boesenbergia rotunda, assembly GCA_024364735.1. Classification (NCBI taxonomy): domain Eukaryota; kingdom Viridiplantae; phylum Streptophyta; class Magnoliopsida; order Zingiberales; family Zingiberaceae; genus Boesenbergia; species Boesenbergia rotunda. The sequence continues at coordinate 22,520 of JAGFNQ010005258.1, forward strand.
TGAATATTTAATATATTAAAAATATAATAATATTGTTTATTTAAAATGGTTGTATGTTTTTTGGAATTATTATAAGATTTTTACATACATGTATTTAAATTTTTAAGAAAAAGTATTGATCAGGTAGTAGATGAATTTGGGGTGACTGGCTCGGCTCCATGAATATTTCTCACAGGTCATCAGGATAAATCGGAAAGTGTTCGCAGTGGGCGGTCTAGAAGTCCAACGTCTTAGGGTTCGAGTGTCATTTGAAGAATTTTTTTTTATAAAATATACTGTAGTTATGGATTGAACTATGAATATCTTTGATCGTGATTAGTCATCTTACTGCTAAACTATAGTCCCGAGAGCTATTTAAATTTTTAAGTGCAGCTTAATACACTATTTAGATCGAGGCATGGATTGAGAAAGTCAGGAAAGGGTGTGTGGAAACAAATCTTTTTGGACAAGGAAGAGAAAATAAAAGGTAGAAGAGGGAAGAGAAGTGAATCTTTCGGAACGAGGGAAAGATTGAGAAATTCACAAAAGAAAAAAAAAACAACGGTAGCGCAGGGCCTTTCTTCTTTTTTCCGAGTGACAGGGTAGGGTCTCCCTTCCCTTTGCGAGCGGGCGAGTAGGGAATTGCCCTCCCGTCATTGTTGTCTGCTCAAACACGTGTGGACCATTCTGATCTGGAGTTTTTGCTCGAGGCCTTTGACAACGAGCTAGGCTTGCTGCCACCTTTGGAGGAAATAGGCGCAAGGAACGTCACGGCTAGATTAGATCACAGTTCGGAATCAACGGTTTGACGGTTTCGAACCGCTGGTTCGATAGTTTGTTACATATTGACTCTTAACTTTAAACGCCCAAGACGGGTCACGATTCGATTCACATTTCATCATGGTTCACGACGATTCGAGATTATTATATTAAAAAAATTAAAATTTAAAATCATTAAAAAGGGGTGTATTTTGTTGGTGCAATTTGCACTAATAGTTAAACTTAAGTTTTGATGAATAACAAATAGGTTAAAGTTGTTGGAACATGAATGGCTAGAGGGGGGGGTGAATGTAGCCAGACACCCACTTCTTGCAATTTTAGGTTTTCTCTGCAGTTGGGTTAGTAGCACAGTGGAAGCAAAAACAGAATTGCAGAAACTAAAACCTAAACTAAGCACAAACACAAAACGTTAACAAAGAAGATTTACAAGATTCGGGGATAACTTGCCCCTACTCCTTGGCGTGCCCGTAAGGTAGGTGATCCCTTGATCGTCGGCAGATCAAGCCCTGCAAAATCCGGATAAAATGCAACCTCCTTCTCGATGGAGTAACCTCTCCACAGTGTTTCAAGATGGATCAAGTATTAAGTACAGGAAACACAAGAAGAAACTTACTGAGCACTTAGAACCACAAGAACACAAGCAAACTTCTCACCGAGCTCCACCCAGCGCAGATCTCACGCAAGAACTCTCTTCTTCGTGTCTTCTCGTTGATGGACTCGCCAAGCTTCTTGTTTCTCTTCCAAGTGCTCAAGTAACACCAGGTTGCTTCAAGGATCGCAGTTGCTTGCTCAAGATGATGGAACAGAGTTGTCGCAAGAGCACAATGTGGAGAACTTTGTTATTAAAACTTGTTTACCATCAAGCGCTTAAGTCTCAGCTCACTGATCGCCAGGTCACCACCTCACTGCAGCCTCCAGCTGCTCACCTACAACAGCCAGCTACCGCTGAGCTCTTCCTGGACTCCTTGAGCTTCCCTCAGCCAAGCTCCAGTCAGCAGCTCCAACAGTGCCAGCGTTCGTTGCAACTTGAGATGGAAAACGGACAAACCTGCTCCAAGGAAAGACTCCCATTAACTCTCCTTGAGTGTTTGAATCCATTCCTGTCACCTGCACACTTGATCAGATCATTAGCATAGCAAATCAAGCAGAGAATCAAGTATCAGAGATTAAGAGCAGAGAAATCAGATGTGTTCAGACGTGATCAGAGCGTCTGACAGTGCATTTTGAATTAAAATGATCGGTCACCGGACCGATCCAGGGCTCGTGGATCGGTCACCAGGCCGATCAACAGCTTTGCTGGGATTCCCAGCTTTCGCAGCCACACGGGCCTGATCGGTCACCAGATCGATCAGGAAGCTCCCTGACCGATCAGGCTCCGTCCTGATCGGTTATAAGACGGAGTCCGCGACACTGGATCGTTCACCAGAACGGTCTGAACAGTATTCCAGATCGGTCACCAGACCGATCAGGAACAGATCAGTAAGGTTCCCAAAACCTACTGGATGCTCCCTGATCGGTCAATGGACCGATCAGGAGCCCAGCAGCAGGGGAACTCAACTCACTGTATGCTCCCTGATCGGTCACCGGACCGATCAGGAGCCGAGCAGTGAGTGAACTGCATGCTCCCTGATCGGTCACCAGACCGATCAGGAGCCGAGCAGTAGGTTCCCAACCTCACTGTATGCTCCCTGATCGGTCACCAGACCGATCAGTCATCGCTGGATCGGTCACCAGGCCGATCCACGAGGGAACACCGTGCCAAATTCCCTGATCGGTCACCAGACCGATCCAGGCAAGGTCAAATCTCCTCTAAGTCACGAGATTAAGCCTCCACCCCATCTCTAACTCGTGCTTGATCCCTCGGACCAAGACTCCATGCCCAGCTTCACTCACCGGGACTTCAGTCAACCAGGCTTCACTCACCAGGACCCGGCTTCACTCACCGGAATTTCCAATCACCTAACCCTCCGAGTTAGGACTTTTCCACACCTAACCCTCCAGGTTAGGATTTTCCCACACCTAACCCTCCAAGCTAGGACTTTTCACACCTAACCTTCCAGGTTTGGACTTTTCCACACCTAGCCCTCCAAGCTAGGACTTTTCCACACCTAACCATTCAAGTTAGGATTTTCCCACACCTAGCCCTCCAAGCTAGGACTTTTTACACCTAACCCTCCAGGTTAGGACTTTTCCAGACCTAGCCCTCCAAGCTAGGATTTCATCCAACCTAGTCCCACTAGGTATGCCTAGTCCATGACCAAGACTTAATCCCAATCATCTTATCAACCTAAACTAAAATCGGTGTCAACACCAAAACAACAATCAGGGTCAGACTGCATCAATAATCTTCCCCTTTTTGTTGTTTGACAACCTAATTTTAAGTTTAGGGATTTGAATCCAATAGTCTCAAATTTCAGATTGTAGGAGAATCATGATCCTCCTCCTACAACATTTAAACTCATAATCGTCCTAAACTTAACCAACCACACTCTCCCCCTTTGTCAAACACCGAAAAAGGGTCTAGAGGGGTTGTTATGTTTAAACATACTCCCCCTCAACCCTAGGGGTATCCCAAAACAACATAAGATTTGATTTATTTGAAAAAACATATGAAAACATAAGATAGATATAGAGCATGGCAAGACAATCATATGTATCATATGAACATGGTATAGCAATAAACAGAGCATTGCATAATAGGGCATACATGATGATAGCAGGTATATGAACAATCATAAAAACCAACAACAAGCATAATATAGTAAAACATACATAAAAATCAGTCATAGCCGATGCAGCACATCGCAGCAAAGTCAAGGCAAATACAGCACACAAACCATCAAAGTCAAGTCAAAGGCATCTAGCCATAAAGTCATACAATCCAAACAGGCAAATAATCAATTCACAGGCAGAAGCAGAATACATCAACCATTGGCGGGGGGAGTCATTATGCATAGGGTCATCTATCGTGTCATCATCAGGAACAAAAGACCCCGGTGCAGCACTGCCAGAGGGCGCATCTCCAGGAAACGTGTGCCGGCGCCACTCGTTATACCATGTCTGCTGCAAAGAATGGACCCCCGAGACATCGGACTCCACCGCGGTCAGTTTGCGATCGAAGGAGCGAAACTTCGAGCGGACCTCCTCTCGCCAGAGCTCTGAGACATGGAAATCGTGCTGCATAGCGAGCTCCAGCTCGGACACCTGCCAGCGGATGTCTGGATCTGACTCATAATCATAATCCGCTGCTGGTATGGGTGCCTCCTGCTGAGCAGCAGTGTCCGTCGGTGCCTAAATATGTGCGCTGCCCCTAGGTAGCTCTCCAAGACCCCTCCCGTCCTTCCAAACAAGAGCCCGATCATAATCCCTAATGATGATGCCAGACTTGGCAAACACCCGCCTGCCATGTCTACAATCCTATTTAACCATGGGCACTGTCCTGCCCTTGGTTACATCAACACCTACTGACATAAGCCAGTCAGTGATGACGTGACCAAACGACATATAGACAGTGCATCGGCTCGACTCTCTATAGGAGATGATGGACTGAAAAATGCTCTCCATGATGTCAAAGTCCATGTGGTAGTGCATGCCATAGAGCATCAGGCAATGATAAGGACGGATCTCGGTCAAGGGCTTTGAAGTTATTGGCAAGATGCAGTTCGTGATTATCTTGAACAGAACGTAATCAGTAGGGGAAAGACGGAGGGCCGCAAAGGTCGGAAAGTCAGACCCTAACTCATCAAGACCAGCTGGTCGAGGATGGCCAAAGAAGTGCTGATATATGGTGTCGGGGGTGATGTCCGCAAAAGGAGGCAATAAATGGTCAAGAAGCTCCGAGTAGATGGAATAAAAGTTAGGCGATCGTCGACCGCCTAGATACACATCCAGGATATCATAAGAGAAGTCAAGATTTCTCTTGGCTACTCAGGTAGTGAATTCAAAGCCATCTTGAGGTCCTTGTTGAAGGTTATTGTAAAATTCAGAAACAAGGTCATAGTTTATAGTCCGCTCAAGGGAGAGAAGAAAACCAAGAGTATAGAAAGTAATCACCTCCACAATGGAGGGACAATGCTCAGACAAGAAGGTTCCATCAATGGGCCGGAAAGAAAGCAACTTGAAGGTGCGGGACTGAAATGCCTGCTCACAGGCAGCGTTAGGGAAACGGGAACTTGACGAAGGCTGAGGCCTTCGGGAGGGCGCGGAAGAAGAAGGGCCTTTGCCCTTTGAGCTTCCCTCAATGGGTTCTTTTCCCTTTGAAACTTTCCTAAGGGTTTGAAGCATTGATCATGACAACCGATCGGAACAATATAAGTAAATCGAACATGGATCACGATAGAAGTTGATAATCGAGTCACATATTAAAGGATCACAAGAACAATAAATGGATTGGTCATGATATAGAAGAATCAAGTGAATCATAAAGGTAAGGCATTGATCAAATTAGTCATAAGCCAAGGAATTGATCAAGTGAGATGAGGTTTAATCAGTAAAATTTAAGGGTCATGTCAGGGAAGGGTCACGACATAATTAGGGTAACAGCACAAAAAGGAACCACAAGAAAAACATGGTTAGCCTAAACATGGTAGCTGTTAGAATGATAAGCACCAAATGAAAATCGTACACAAAGCTTACTTTGGTGCCATGAAGTACTTGGAGAAGAACTCGAAGTCTGGAAGAAGAGGACCCTTGCAAAGTCGCGCGCAGAGAGAAGATCACGGCGCAAGAGTTGCAGGGACACGAGCTTGCAGCTAGGAGTTGCCAAGAACACCAACATGAAGAAGGAGAACTCACACTTACGATGAGAAGAGGAGCTCACGCGCAAGGAAGAACATGCACAGCAAGTATATCGCACGCACATGAAGAAGGTTTCAGTGCTAGGGCTTGGAGATGTAGGGTTTGGGAGGAATTAATCGGTTGGTGGATCGGTCTACCAACCGCAATTTAATGTGATCGAACGGATCACCGTTTGATCTGGGAGCGCCCAAACCGATCAGACTCCGGCCTGGTCCTGATCGGTCGGGTGACCGATCAAGCAGACCCCTGATCGATCGGCTGATCGATCAGGGAGCGAACAGAAAGTTCGGGAGGTCTCTGTGAGTCTCCTGATCGGTCTGTGGACCGATCCACACAGTGAGACAGATCGGTCTGTGGACCGATCCAGGCCAACACAGAATGTTTGGATAATTTTTCGCGAAGTGTTTGGTGACCTTTCTGATCGGTCTGTGGACCGATCACCACAGGGGGTGGGCCAGATCGGTCCGGGGACCGATCAGAGGTCGAGCAGAGGGTTGTGAACCTTCTGTGAGCTTACTGATCGGTCTGTGGACCGATCAGACCACTCTTGATCGGTCCGGTGACCGATCAGACTTCCTGATTTTTCCTGGTACGATATGAAACTTTTAGTTTCAGACTTCCAGCGATTTCTGATAAGATCTGATGAAAGTTATCGATCTTGGAAGTGATCCCATGACTATAATTGATCCCTGAGGGAGGATCAAATGTCCTTATGGTTTTGATAAATCACTTTGCTCCACCCAAGTGGAGTCAAACTCAATCAACAAACATTCAAGCAATTTCAACCAAGTTTGTATCAATATAAGGTTTCCAATCAAGTTTCCTTGATTGGAATGTCCAAGTATGATCATGGAGCCAAGTACATATGTGTTATGCATTGATTTTCCCCATACATGGTCACCGTAGTGATTTTTATTTCGTCAACTTAATTTCTCAAGGGATGCAATGACATTTTGAGAAATTAGGTTGATCCTAGCATCTCACCCCATTTCTAGCAAACAAAAGCGTTTTGTTGAACCTTATAGTTTGTGTGAGATGTCCCCAAGTTACCCAATTGTTCCTTACAATTTGAATTAATCATGAAGGGTTTTGAATGCTTTTTAATTTCTATGAGACGCGACACATTCCCAACTCCCTTCTTAAGAAGCTAAACTCATTTTCGGGGAGTGGTTTAGTGAAAATGTCCGCTAGATTCGATTTGGACTCTACATGTGAGAGTACAATATCTCCTCCAGCAACATGATCCCTAATGAAGTGGTGACGCACTTCGATATACTTTGTCCTAGAATGGTGGACTGGATTCTTTGTTAAGTTGATAGTGCTAATGTTGTCACACAACACTTGCACTCCCTTATAGCTTAATCCATAGTCCTCTAGAGTATGTATCATCCACAACAATTGTGATACACTCTCTCCCATGGCGATATATTCTGCCTCGGTCGTGGAGAGAGCCACATAATGTTGCTTCCGACTTGACCAACTAACTAGAGATGAACCTAAGAATTGACAACCCCCACTTGTGTTTTTCCGATCCAACTTGCATCCAGCATAGTCGGAATTAGTATAGCCAATTAGGTCAAATGACTCGGTACGGGGGTACCAAAGACCAACTCCAATTGTGCCCTTAAGGTATCTCAAAATTCGTTTAACCGCAATTAGATGAGATTCCTTGGCACATACTTGATACCTAGCGCACATACCCACAGCAAAAAGTATATCAGGTCGACTAGCTGTGAGGTATAGCAGACTACCTATCATGCTCTGATATTGAGTCAAATCAACAGGTTTACCACTCTCATCATTGTCTAATCTTGTGTTTGTAGCTATGGGAGTGGTTACCTCTTTCGAATCACTCATGTTAAATTTTCGAAGCATCTCTTGAGTATACTTTGATTGGTGCACATGGATTCCTCACGAGTTTGTTTTGATTTCGAGTCCAAGAAAGAAAGTCAACTCTCCAACTAGACTCATTTCAAATTCACTCTCCATGTGTCCAATAAACTCATTTAAATAGCCCTTGTTGTTTGAGCCACAAATTATGTCATCGACATATACTTGGGCTACAAAATATTGTCACCATCTCTCCGTAGAAATAGTGTAGGGTCTATTTGGCCTCTAACAAAGCCTTTTTCAATTAGAAGTCGACAACCGCTCATACCAAGCTCGGGGTGCTTGTTTAAGGCCATAAAGTGCCTTTTTGAGCTTGAACACGTGGTTTGGAAATTCGACTCTCAAACCCCGGAGGTTGTTCGACATAGACCTCTTCTGCTTATTAAACCATTTAGAAAGGCCGATTTGACATCCATTTGATATAGCTTGAAACTCGATGTGCTGCAAATGCAAGCATCAATCGATGGACTCTAATCGCGCCACGGAGCATAGGTCTCATCATAATCAAGGCCTTCAACTTGACTGTAGCCCTTGGCTACTAAGCGTGCCTTGTTTCTTATGATTTCTCCCTTATGGTTTAGTTTATTTTTGAAGACCCATTTGGTTCCAATAATGGTGGTCTTCTTGGGTCTAGGGACTAAGTCCCAAACTTGACTTCTTTCGAATTGACCTAGTTCATCTTGCATAGCAATGATCCAATCGGGATCATTTAATGCTTCGTCAATTTTTCTATGTTCAATTTCGGAAATTAGGGCAACTTCATTAGCCTTATTCCTAAAGAATGATCTAGTCCTAACCCTATGATGGATGTCTCCAACAATTTGGTCTTGGGGATGACTAGAGGCTAACCTAGTTTGCCTTGGTGTTGGTGGTGCTTCTTGAATGGTTTCACTAGACATCGGCTCAGCCTCAGGATCCGGCTGATCTATGGATTTTCTAGGCTCACCGTCATCCGATTCATCACCATCAACAACACTCGAACTTTCATTCAAACTTAGTCTCCTAAGTTCGATATGCCTCCATCTTCTGGTTGATCATTTGATTTTGGGATTTCTTCAAAAACAACATCAGAAGATTCTTCAACCAATCTAGATTTCTTATTGTAGACTCGGTAGGCTTTGCTAACTAGGGAGTACCCGACCAGTATCCCTTCATCAACCTTTGCCGTGAACTTTCCAAGGTGGTCCTTGGTGTTTAGAATAAATACTTTACAACCAAACACCCTAAGATGTTTAACTGTAGGTGGTTTTCCAAACCAAAGTTCATGAGGAGTCTTACCTAAGAATCTATGTATGAGGACTCGGTTTTGCACATAGCAAGCTGTGTTCACAGCTTCGGCCCATAAGTAACTCGGTAATCAGTACTCATTAAGCATGCTTCGTGCGACCTCTTGTAGAACATGGTTCTTCCTCTCTACAACACCATTTTGTTGTGGTGTTCTAGGAGTGGAGAACTCATGTCTATACCCTCTATCTTGACAAAAATCTAAAAACCTTTGATTTTGAAATTCACCTCCATGATCACTTCTTATTGTTTTAATGGTTGTTGATTTCTTATTTTCAACTCTTCTACAAAAAGAAATGAAAACATCTAAGGTTTGGTCCTTATATTTAAGAAAATAAGTCCATGTATATCTAGTAAAATCATCAATGATAACAAAACAATATCTACTACCATTCAAGGATATAATAGTGCTACAATCAAGCAAGTCCATATGAAGTAAATCCAATACGGTAGAGGTACTTACAGTACTTTTACCTTTATGTGCAGATTTTGTTTGCTTACCCATTTGACATGCATCACAAAGTTTATCCTTTTCATACTTGATTCTTGGTAAGCCACGGACTAAACCCTTGTTGGCCAATTTCCGGATGTTCTTCATGTTCACGTGTGCTAGTCTCCGGTGCGAAAGGGTGGACTCCTCTTCTTTTGACATGAAACACTTAGCAAAAGCATTAGTAGCACTTTTAAAGGATACTTGATAAATGTTATCTACTCTTGTTCCTACTAGTACCGTGTCAAAGGTGTCATGTTGTCTAACTAGACATTGACTTGATTGAAAATCAATTGTGTAACCCGCATCACACAATTGACTGACACTTAGGAGATTAAATGTCATCCCCTTGACTAGAAGGACATTCTTAATCCTAAGGCATTCGGATTTTGAATGCCTCCTATTCCTATGATCTTAAGACTACCATTATTATCAAAGGAAACATTACCTCTATTTTTGCATTGAAGGGTAGTAAATAATGATTTATCACCGGTCATATGTTTGGAGCACCCACTATCAACGAACCAAGTTGATAGATGCTCCCCCTCAATCACAACCTACACAATTCGTAAAATAGAAGATTTAGGTACCCAAACCTTGGGACCTAAAGCACCTACTAAGCAAGACTTAGGCACCCATGCCTTGACTACTTTCCTTTGAACTCTAGGTGTTTTAAATTGTCTAACATTAGTCCTAGACATTAAGGAGACAAATGATGATTCTTTGGGTCGGTAACCAATACCGACCCTATTGTAGACTGCCCTTTGGGCATTCAAAATCATATCTAAGGTCTTTGAGCTTGTTGAGAACTTCTCAAGAACACTCTTGAGTCTCTCAACCTCACTCTTCAATGATTTGTTTTCATCCTCTAACAATTCTATATGTAAATCATCAACATTCTCATCCCTAGAGGATTTCAATTGTTCAACTTCAATTTTCAATGACATAACCTTATTTTTTGACTTTTTCAACAAATCGGTTAAGCATGCAATTGTTCTATAGCATTTATCTAGTTCGGGAGTGATTACCTCTTCATTATCCGAAGATGATGAAGCCGCGTTTGAGGAGTCGGAGGATTCATCACTGCTCTCTTGATCTTCCAATGCCATGAGTGCCACATGCCGTGTACTCTTCTCATCCTTCTCTTCTTCGGATGAACTTGAGGAGGATTCATCCCATGTGACCTTCAAGGCCTTCTTCTTCTTCTTTGATTTCTCCTCATTTTTCTTGGATTTCTCCTCCTTCTTCTTTAGCTTTAGGCATTCACTCTTGAAGTGCCCTTTCTTGCTACATTCATAACAAGTAACATTAGATTTATCAATCTTAACTTCACTAGGGTTACCTTTACCCTTGAAGCGTCGATTCTTCCTCATCATTCTTCTAACGAAGTTGGCCATCTCGGAGGAAGAAGAGCCGCTGCCATCCTCCTCGGAATCGGACTCGGACTCGGATGAGGATGAAGATGAAGAGACTTCCTTCTCCTTCTTCTTCTTAGTCTTTTCTCCTGCAACTAAGGCAATCCCCTTCTCCTTGGGGCTTTTGTTAGCCATTTCATGTAATTCCATTTCACAAAATAAGTCATCTAGTTTTACAATTGATAAATCCTTAGAGGCTTTGTAGGCATCCACCATGGATGACCACAAAGCATTCCTTGGGAAAAGCTTTTAACACATACCTCACAAGGTCGCGGTTTTCGAGCTTTTCATCAATAGAGTGGAGACCATTCAATACCTCTTTGAATCTGCTGTGGAGCTCACTTACGGTTTCACTCTCCTTCATGGAGAGGTTTTGGAGTTGGTTGATGAACAAATCCCTCTTGGCCATTCTTGAGTCTCGGGTTCCTTCATGGAGTTCAATGAGCTTATTTCACAAATCTTTTGCACTTGAAAAGGGACCAACCTTGATTAGTTGGTCTTTGTTCATGCCACATTGTAAGGTCACCACCGCCTTCGCATCGGCTTTACTCTTCCGGGTTTGCTCAGCCGACCAACGCCATGATTCCAATTCTTTTCCTTCATCATCCTTTGGAGGGGAAAAGCCCTCCTTCACAGCGAACCAAGTGTTGATATCCATCTTGAGATAATACTCCATCTTCGATCTCCAATATTGAAAATCTGCTCCATCGAAGAAGGGAGGTCGGGTGGTGCTAAAACCTTCTCTCAAAGCCATTGTCGTTGACTCTTGGTTGTTAATCCGCTTGTACAGAGCCCCTTGCTCTGATACCACTTGTTGGAACTTGGATGGCTAGAGAGGGGGGGGGGTGAATGTAGCCAGACACCCACTTCTTGCAATTTTAGGTTTTCTCTGCAGTTGGGTTAGTAGCACAGCGGAAGCAAAAACAGAGTTGCAGAAACTAAAACCTAAACTAAGCACAAACACAAAACGCTAACAAAGAGGATTTACAAGGTTCGGGGATAATTTTCCCCTACTCCTTGGCGTACTCGTAAGGTGGGCGATCCCTTGATCGTCGGCAGATCAAGCCCCGGAAAATCCGGATAAAATGCAACCTCCTTCTCGGTGGAGTAACCTCTCCACAGTGTGTAACGCCCGCCTTTTTCCCACACCTTATGGTGTGGCGAGAAAGCGGCGTTACGCTAAACATACATGTACATATAAAACATCTTAATACAGCGGAATAATTTTTTTCTTCTACACATGCTTTTAACCATGCAACTAATATATGAATCATCTATACATGCCTAAATTTGTCATTCATGAACCTAGTGTCATTAGACTTAGCATATTAACGACATGTATGACATCATGATATAACCATTCCATAGCTTATTCATAATCATCATAAGTAGCAAGTAACTTATCCATAACATCATGAGTGTTAAGTCATTCATTAGGCACAACCATTATAAACATAGCATAGACTCTAAGGAGGCATTTCAAAACCCAAGACATGCGATATGTGTAAATAAAAGAATCCTTTGCCATGTCACCGCCACACACACACATGCTCTTGCCCCTCCTGCTGCTTCCCTTAGTAACCTCTTGCTTGATCTGCGGTACGAGGAAAATAAGACTATAAGCACACAGGCTTAGTAAGACCCTTTCCTACTCACTAAAACCATACGTCGCTTAAACATAAACATATCAAGCATTTGACATAACATAATTCTGAACATAAAACATAAGCATAGTCTTGGCATAAGTCATAAGCATATGAACAACCAACATAGCATGATTCTTAACATAAACATAAACCCACAACATACTTAGCATGACATAATACTTAACATACATGAGCATGAAACATACTTATCATGGCATAATTCTTAATATACATGAGCATGAAACTTACTTATCATGGCATAATTCTTAATATACATGAGCATGAAACATACTTATCATGGCATAATTCTTAATATACATGAGCATGAAACTTACTTATCATGGCATAATTCTTAATATACATGAGCATGAAACATACTTATCATGGCATAATTCTTAGTATGGGCATAAGCACAGTCTTAACATAAGCATAAGCATAAAATACACTTACCATGACATAATGCATAACATGAATGGATGCATGAGTCAAATGCATATACATAAGGATGCTTAATTTAAAATCATACTTTTAAATATTTAAACATAATCATAACATCATTGGGTCCCCGGCTTGTACCACATACATACATCATAAGCGCGCATCCCTAAGTAAATACGAGGTAGCTAGCCTCAACCTACTAGGGTAGGAACAGCTACGGTAGTTCCAAAAACCGAGGCGTTCTTAAGGTGCCCATCCCTGTTGGATAGCTACGGTAGTCCCAGAACCGTGGACAGCTACGGTAGTCCAGAACTGAGGCGTTCTTAAGGTGCCCATCCCTTGGACCCTTACTTCGGTTCAGTACAAGCCCATTCATAAAGTAAAATAACTATACATGCTTCATCATTCATACTTGCCATATCTTAGGACATAACATAATCTTGTTACATGAAGCATGACATAAACATGCTTGGCATTTCATCATTCATACATATTTCATAACATCATTATGCCTTTATCATTCATACTTATCATTCATGCTTATAATTTGTAATTAAGGCATAAACATCATCTTTATCCATCTTCTTTTATTCATAAAAACATGACATACATACATAATCATGCCTCCAGGCATAAACATTATCTTGGTTCATAAAGCTTGCATGATCATGGTACATATGATAAACATGCATTTCATACATGGTACATTTCATCTAGCATACATAATCCTAGTATCCATCGTGAAACATGCATGGGTAAGCTACATATAAACATGATGCACCCTACTTAGATTCATGGCACTCATCATAAAACATGCATAGACCTTCATACACAGATGTCTATTATAGGCATTTCACCTCCTACATGCATTATTCTATTTAACATAACATACCCCTACATCAATTACACATGTTCATGGTATATGACCTAAAGATTCATGAGTAAAACATAACATAGCACCTAACATACAAAGTCATATTGCATAACACACAAAGCTAGGGTTTAGTAACATAAGGACCCTTACATCATGCTTAACCATACACCTACATCATAGTAACCTATAAACATGCATCCTTGAGACCTTAACCCAATCCAAGCCCTAGATTAGGGACTTGGTCAAAACCCTAAAGGACCATGGGTCCATGGAGAAATTCACATAGGTCATGATTAACATCCAATACACTACATAGTATGCCATAGAAAACCCTTTGAACCCTTGATTGGATTTAACCCTAAGTCCTAGGCCTAAACCATGTATTGGCCGAAACCCTAGAACGGTAATAAGCCCATAGGAAAAATTCATATAAATCACCATTATTACCCATAAGATATCATAGGAAACATACTAATCATGCTTGAAGGGTTGGAGTTTACACCTAGCCATGGTACCTTGATGTGGCCGAAACCCTAAGGGGGTTTTAGGGTGCTACAAAACTTCCAAAATCATACTTTTATGCTTAACTTATCATGAGTAAACATTAGGAAACATAATAGGGGTTTTCAATATGATTTTAGCCTCAAAAAACTTGCTTGGCCGAAACCTTCACAAGCCCTAACTATGGATTTCTCAACATAGTATGCCAACAAGAACTTAGATCATGACAAACAACTTGGAAGCTATCATACCACAGGTGAGGGGTTCTTACCTTCCTTGATCTTGCTTATAAGACCTTGAATAGAAAGTAAAGAGAACCTCCTTGACCATAAACTTCTCCTTAACCCTTGTAGCCTTGTAGAGGGCCTTGGATCTTCAAGATAGAGCCTTTTGTGAAGTTTTTCCAAGGGAAAGAAACCCTTGTGGGTTTCGGCTAGAAGAAGAAGGAAGGAGGAGAGGAATGGTCTTGGGGAAGAAGAGAAGGAAAAGAGTAACTCTTATGTCTCTTCTTCTCTCATCCCCTCTTTTATACCATATGAAGGGGGGGGCAAGTAAAGGGTCATGGTGTCTCTTCTCTTGATGACTCTTCACTTCCCTAAGCCTTAACCAAAATCCTCTTCATTCCCTACTAGCACTCCCTTGCTCGGTGAATTGGTTAGTATATGCATGATGGTATACTAGGTCCAAGGTTCAATCCTTGGTGCATGCACTTTATTTTTATTTTATTTTATTATCATTTTCGAAAATTCCCTTAAGACCCACCCATAATCATGCTAATATTCCTAATTAAAACCCATTTATATTTATATTACATTTTTACCTAAAATCCACTAATAACCATGGTCTTAGAAAAACCCATTAGTACTTAGCTTCCCAATTTAAATGAGAAAATTATGGATAACTAGGCTAAAGTTCGTACTAGTATCTCTAGGTTCCTCAAAAACTATTTAGACATGATCAATATTTTAAAGAAAATATTGATAAAATTTTCCAGGTCGTTACACAGTGTTTCAAGATAGATCAAGTATTAAGTACAGGAAACAAAAGAAGAAACTTACTGAGCACTTAGAACCACAAGAACACAAGCAAACTTCTCACCGAGCTCCACCTAGCACAGATCTCACGCAAGAACTCCCTTCTTCGTGTCTTCTCGCTGATGGACTCGCCAAGCTTCTTGTTTCTCTTCCAAGTGCTCAAGTAACACCAGGTTGCTTCAAGGATCACAGTTGCTTGCTCAAGATGATGGAATAGAGTTGTTGCAAGAGCACAATGTGGAGAATTTCGTTACTAAGACTTGTTTGCCATCAAGCGCTTAAGTCTCAGCTCACTGATCGCCAGGTCACCACCTCACTGCAGCCTCCAGCTGCTCACCTGCAACAGTCAGTTACCACTGAGCTCTTCCTAGATTCCCTGAGCTTCCCTCAGCCAAGCTCCAATTAGCAGCTCCAGTTAGCAGCTCTAGCAGTGCCAGCGTTCGTTGCAACCTGAGATGGAAAACGGACAAACCTGCTCCAAGGAAAGACTCCCATTGACTCTCCTTGAGTGTTTGAATCCATTCTTGTCACCTGCACACTTGATCAGATCATTAGCATAGCAAATCAAGCAGAGAATCAAGTATCAGAGATTAAGAGCAGAGAAATCAGATGTGTTCAGACGTGATCAGAGCATCTGACAGTGCATTTTGAATTAAAGTGACCGGTCACCGGACCGATCCAGGGCTCGTGGATCGGTCACCAGACCGATCCATAGCTTTGCTGGGACTCCCAGCTTTCTCAGTCACACAGGCCTGATCGGTCACCAGACCGATCAGGCTGTGACCTGATCGGTCACCAGACCGATCAGGAAGCTCCCTGACTGATCAGGCTCCGGCTTGATTGGTTATAAGACGGAGTCCGCGACACTGGATCGTTAACCAGAATGGTCTGAACAGTATTCCAGATCGGTTACCAGACCGATCAGGAGCAGATTAGTAAGGTTCCCAAAACCTACTGGATGCTCCCTGATCGGTCAACGGACCGATTAGGAGCCCAACAGCAGGGTAACTCAACTCACTGTATGCTCCCTGATCGGTCACCGGACCGATCAGGAGCCGAGCAGTGAGTGAACTGCATGCTCCCTGATCGGTCACCAGACCGATCAGGAGCCAAGCAGTAGGTTCCCAACCTCACTGTATGCTCCCTGATCGGTCACCATACCGATCAGTCATCGCTGGATCGGTCACTAGGCCGATCCACGAGGGAACACCGTGCCAAATTCCCTGATCGATCACCAGACCGATCCAAGCAAGGTCAAATCTCCTCTAAGTCACGAGATTAAGCCTCCAGCCCATCTCTAACTCGTGCTTGATCCCTCGGACCAAGACTCCATGCCCAGCTTCACTCACCGGGACTTCAGTCAACCTGGCTTCACTCACCTGGACCCGGCTTCACTCACTGGGATTTCCAATCACCTAACCCTCTGAGTTAGGACTTTTCCACACCTAACCCTCCAGGTTAGGATTTTCCCACACCTAGCCCTCCAAGCTAGGACTTTTCACACCTAACCCTCCAGGTTAGGACTTTTCCACACCTAGCCCTCCAAGCTAGGACTTTTCCACACCTAACCCTCCAGGTTAGAATTTTCCCACACCTAGCCCTCCAAGCTAGGACTTTTCACACCTAACCCTCCAGGTTAGGACTTTTCCACACCTAGCCCTCCAAGCTAGGATTTCATCCAACCTAGTCCCACTAGGTATGCCTAGTCCATGACCAGGACTTAATCCCAATCATCTTATCATCCTAAACTAAAATCAGTGTCAACACCAAAACAACAATCAGGGTCAGACTGCATCAACAAAAGTTAGGCTTACTTTTGGTTTTGACCTCTTTACTAAGTGTGCAGGGTTGAAAGACTTAGGACCTGACACCAGGCTGAAGTCCAGAGTGGTTGAGTCCTGGTGGGAAGTCCGGTTGGGTTCGCGAGGCCTGACAACTAGCTGAAGCCCAAGTTGGTTGAAACATGGCAAAAAGACCAGGGTGGTTGAGCCCTGGCGGGAAGACCTGGTGGGTTAAGAAGTTGAGTAGAGCTACACGAGGTAAGTAAGATAAGTCACTGGAGGAGCGAACCAGTGAGGACGGGTCCTATTTTAGGACTGTAGGCGCGGTCCAACTTAGGCCTATTTTGGTGACCTCGGTTGAGTCCTGGTTAGATCCTTATCCAGGTTTGGACAGGGTCTAATTAATTCTAAAAGCATTCTTATCTTAGTCCATTGCATTAACTCTATTTTACAGGTTTTATTTGATATGTGAACTAATTAGATTTTGTAGGTAAATTTTACAAAATTATTCCTCATCTAAAGTCTCGGTGGAGGATAAACTCTCATTTAAATTATTCATATTTCTTATTTTATTTGAGAATAAAATTATAAATTATTCCTTATCTAAAGCCTCGGTGGAGGATAAACTCTCATTTAAATTATTCGTATTTCTTATTTTATTTGAGAATAAAATTACTCCTACTAATGATAAAATATTATTCTGTACAAGAGTTTAAACTTTAAATTATTTTTTTAATTTAAGTGGAGAAAAGGATAGAAATGTTATCTTCTTTGAATTATTCCAAAAAATAGCTTGCTAACTTTATTTAAATTATTTTTTATTTAAGTGGAGCAAAGGATAGAAACAATATCTTCTTTGGATTATTCCAAAGAATAGCTTGCTAACTTTATTTAAATTATTATTTTAAATTTAAGTGGAGCATTCTTATCTTAATTTAAGTGGAGCATTTTCAATTAACTCTAAATGCATTCTTATCTTAATTTAATTAACTATTTTTAAATTATTTAAGAATAGCTTGCTGATGGATAAAGTTTGGGCTGAGAAGATCATGCATCGGATTGAATATTGGCAGCTCGAGGCACTATAAAAAGAAGAAAGTGAGCCCTCTAAAGACATATATATTTTTTAAGTCTGGTTCAAGCTTTGGCGCTCTCTGGCTTCCACGCTCCTCTGCTGCGGTTTGTGCTTTGACTCAACGTTGTCCGTCTGCTGCCGGAAGATCGATCCCAACACCCAAGCTGCTTCAGATAATCTTAAGTGTTGGGTAACGCATTTTTATTTGTTCTGTCTGCACTGAAATTATTTAAGGCGGAAGTGTAGGGTTGTTACACTTCCGCCTAATCATGTATTCGAATCGCTCTACCGGGAGTTTACCGGTAGAGAATTTTAGTGGATTGCCCACTGATAAGCACCATTTTATTGATTATTTTAATTGCTTAAATCCATGTTTGACCTATGTTTTTATTGCTTAATTATGATTTTACCCTAGGTTTTGGAACTTTATTTCATTTTGGACTTAATTGCAAAATTACATAATTTTTGGATTAATTGGCCACTAATTTTCTGATATATTTTTGTAGGCATGAAAGGATCCTGGACCTAGGGCATACTGGGTCAAACTTGAGTCGGATGTGAACCGGATCGAATTATCAAGCTTACGATTAATCCGGGCCGTCCGATTCAAGAGCGGCTAGATCTGAGCCATCCGGGACGATCTGAAGCAATCCGAGCTAGGGTTAGGGTTGATCAGGCTCTATGATCAAGATCTGAAGGTTTCATCCCAATCAGAGCTAGATCAACCGTTGGATCAAGCAAGGAGGGCTCTAGAGCGTCCATTCACTGATTGAGTTGATCTGGACCATCCGTTGCACATCTGGAGGATCCGAGCTACCACAAGGCAGATCCTGACCCCAGATCATCATCATAAAAGTTTGGCTCCAATCAGAGCAAGATCTACCGTTGGATCTCCTCCGATCAATCTGGGCCGTCCGTTGATTACTATTTAATCAAAAACGCACAGCAGCTCTTCCCTGTCGCGTCTCCGCCGTTAGCTCGTCTTCTTCCTTCTTCAGCTGTTCTTCTCCATTTTTCTTCAATTTAAAGGGGCGCGACCCCTTGATTTCTTCACTAGATCGAGTTCTAGGTCAGTGGAATGGTTCTCGGTGAATTTTCAGCTCTCAACGGCCCAAGAACAGAGCTTTTGTGAGGTCTCCGGAGTTCTGCCATTTGATTTCGTCAACATCGGCTGCGCACCATTTCATCCATCTGAGTAGTTCAGAGGGGTTCCCTGGAGTGCTCGGATCAATCCCAATCCATCATCGCAGCTGAGTTGAAGGAGTTGGATGGGTTTCGGATTTGAGCAGAAATGAGCAGATGCCATTTTTCATCGATTTGCTGAGCTTGCGGGTTCGAGGCTCACACTTGCGTGACGAACAAGGAGAATTCAAGCTAGGGAAGGATCGAGGATTAGTTTACCTTAGTTAATTTCTGTTTCATTAGCTGAATTTTCGTTTCTGTAGTTGAGTTTCGTTTCTGCAGTTTCTGATTTCTGTGTAGCTACTGTAATTTTCGTTTTGAATGGTTTTTGGCAGTAGTTAAATTCTATTTTGCAAGTAGATTAGTTAGTGAGTTAGTCAAGGGCACAATAGCTTCTAATTGCAACTAATTTTCTGTCTACTTGTTGCGTGCCATTTCTATTTGTGCGTATCAGTCATTTCTGAATTTTTCAGCTTGGTTTCTGATTTTTGCATCTTCTTTCAATTCCGAATCTTGTGTAGTTAATTCCTTGCAATTCAAGATCACATTTAGTGTGTATATATATATTGTTCAAGTTTGTTTCTCATCCAGCTTGAATTCTGAATGTTTAGCTCCATTTGTTCATTGCATATCAACCCTTTTTCTGCAAATTTCCTTAGTTTCTGATTCTGCAGTTTGTTGAATTCGAATTGTGTCCAGTTTAACTTCCGAAGTGAAGAATAATGCTCAGTGTGATAGTGCATTCCTAAGCATTGCTTCACATCTATGTTTCATTGCTACATTTTACTTATCTTGCAATGTATCAGTTGGTTGCAACTTGAGTCACATTTCTGCAAGCGAGTCTTCTATTTCTGCTCCTCAATGTTGTCCCTGCAATTCAGCTAATAAATTTCGAAATTGTGCCAATTAACTGATGATTTTTCTTCAAGTTCTTACTGAACTGTAGGTTAGGGCAACTCATTTCAGCTGGTTTGTTTGAAATTGCATATGGTCTGATGCTTTATTTTTGAATGTCTGCATTCGAAATCTGTATTTAAGATCATTTTTGCATTTTACTGCATTCATCTCTGATTTCCAGCCCTAATGCATAATGAGCTTTTCATGTAGCGACCCGCCTTCTTACTGTCTTTAGACGGATCGTTACTTTCTCTGTACTTCTCTACTCTTATACATGACTAAAAGAAATGCGGAATTCTTTTTTTTTTTCTTTAAATTCTTCTAACAATTATATTCTAACATAAGTCATCATGCATAACACCATGTCATACTTTCTTCTCAAATCTCATAGCTAATACCTGTTGAAAACAGCCTTACCCCTCTTAAACTGCCCGTACCAGTCGACTGGTGACGTGGCAGTCGACTGGTACGCCTGTAATCAGTTTTACAGGTTTCGGCTCTTGCTTCTTAAAGCCACCTCTCGCTCAGTTTCGAGCCATATCAAACTACGACACCATTTCTATACTCTATGTCAGGTTCCTAAACAATTTAACCAATCAAACGAATCCATAAACTTAAATTTAGGACTTTTATGGAAGAAAATAAACTAAACAAGTTTATATAAACTTTAACAATAGAGTTTGTACCAATCTTGGCTTCTATGAATTTATAACACCAAATGCATGTTCTACAACCTTGCTAAAGCATTATGAAATGTGATTGCAACTTTTCTAAACATTTTTAAGCAATAAAACTCGATTCAAAAGGAAAATTGATACTATCTTGGCACAAACACCTTTTTCTCTAACAAAGTGTCAATATTTCTAACTACTCACACTTTTTCTCATCCAATGCAATCATAAGGATATATATGCTAAATGAAATGACATGGAATCTTTACTCTAAGAAATTTAGCATATAAAACTATCCAAAACTCAAATACTCAATAATCTCCATAAAGCAAGAACTTGAAATTTGAATAAACTTAAACATTGCAATTCAAATAACTAAAATGTCTCGTCTCAAGGATCTCTCCATAATCAGCCACCACACACACTCTACTCAGCACCGCCTCGTCGTCTTCCTTCAGAATTGCTTGCCTTTACCTTTATCTGCAATAAGAGGAAATGCATCTATAAGCAAAAAGCTTAGTAAGTACTATCTAGCTCACAAAAACTCGAAATATGCAAACATGCTTCTAGATCAAACTGAACATCATATGAGATACTAATATGCTTGAAAGAAAACTAATAACATGTGTAGCTCAAAACATGCATACTCAAGCAATAAATAATCTCAATCTACTTTTCTTGGCTCAACTTGAAACTTTAGCTATTCTTTAACTTTTGAAAACTTTCTGAAAACTTTAGAAAACTTTGCTAAAGCATATACTTGAAAATAATAATCACTTGGATCCACTGAAGACGTAAGTACCATCTGATGCGCGTTCCCTAAAAGGTTGGGGTAGCGAGCCACCAATCCTAATAGAGCAGACCTTGGTCTACCAGGGCCAAGACCTTGGAATTGGACACCTGGATTTCTTTAACGACGCCCTTGGACGCCGGGTACTGGCCTTAGAAAATAAAATAGCTTTTCTTTCTTTTCTTTCTTATCTGTAAATGCCTTGGCATTTTCTGGAGCACCTTGCGTGCTAAAATCCCTAAGTCTTGACTTTTGGGGATTTTCTTAAGGCCTTGGCCTTTTCTTTTCTTATCTTTATCTTCTTTTCTTTTCTCATAACTTTCTTGGCCCTAAACTCACATAGGGTGCTTATCAAACATATACAAGCATATAAGAAACTAAGATCACATGCAAAAACTAAAGCAAAAAGGAAAAATTCTCTTTTAAAAACTTTTAAAGGAAATTCTCGCGGTAAAACCGCCTCTTACTGCAGGTGAGCAGTACTTACATTGATATCTTGGACTTACAACCAAGATTGATGTCTAGAGCTCGGGAGAAACTTGAAATCTCGGAGAATTCTTCGCGTCTACGCGTTCCTCTCGTCACGGGGATCCCGAATATAGGATTATCTCTTGGAGAAGGGTCTCGGCCGGCCCTCCTTGGCCTTGATGTTGGTCGGCGTCGCCCAAGAGAGGAGAAGGAGTCGGCGTGAGGGTTTGGAGAGGAGAGAAATAAAACTTCTCTCTTTAATTGGCTATTTATACCTAAGGGTCGGATCAACCTAACTATCGCTTAAATACCCTTCTCTCCATCCGTTTCTGTGCTTGATACCCCTAGCCCAGCCGGTTGGGCGCTTGTGCTGTTTCGTTGGTGGTCGCGGGTTCAATCCACCGGCTGCCCTTAAACGTTTTTCTATTTCCTTTTTCTTTTTCTTTTTCCAAAAATACTAAACGGACTCGGAAAATTCCATAAAAATATTCTAAAAATTCCTAAAAATATCTAGAATATTTCTAAACTATTTTTAAATAATTCTAAGGACTTTAAGAACTAAAAATGGAAATTTTGGGGCGTTACATTTCATTATTAGCTTTGTCTTTCAAGTTGTAGTGATTCAATTCAATTCGGAATGGTAAATTCCAGTTTAGCACTTAGTACAGTCCTTTTTGGCAAATTAATCTTCTTCTCTTGGTGCAAAGTTGTGTCAATCTTTTGTTCACTTGGTATCAAGAGAAGCATTCGACATTTATTGGTTTAAACTTGAACAGACCTTGTAGCTTGTATTTGAGTTCAGATTTGCATCTTTGAAATTCGGTTAAGTTGCCTTGGGTGAATTGGGTTTTCATCTAGTTGAGTGCCTTTATTTCCTTTGCAATTTTATTTCTAATTGAACCCAAAACCCAAATATTTATTTGAAACCCGAAAAAACATAAACGACCTAAATACAAGCACGAGTCAAATTATATCAACTAGTCCCCGAGAAAAATACGACCTGTGGCCCCTATATTACATTTTCATACTTTTGATTGTAAAAGGGTTTCCAGCAGTTATCCAGCTTCATTTATAAATTCTAAATCTGATGAGCCCATACTTTCGTGACAACTTTAATCTAGTATATTTGGGCTTGTCAAATTTTTGGCGCCGTTGCCGGGGAAGCAACTAGTTGATTTGTTTGATTTTTGCTTGTATGCTTTTTGACATATCATTGGGTTCTATTTTATTTTGCTTTATCTTTCATATACGGTTGCTGCCATTTTTCTTGTTTGTTTGGTGACAGGGCTGCAAATTCAAAATGGGGTCAAAAGAGATAGAAGAGGCATTGGAGGAGTTAAAAAATATGTTAAAGGGGTTGGACTACCAACTAGAACGTAAAGCTCATTCATCTACTTATCAGAAGCTACCTCAGCCGCAATTTCAGCCTCTTCAGAAATTTCAGCAGCTAAATCAAGAATTCCAACAACCCTATTGGAATTTTCAGCAACCAAATCAGTTTTTTCAGCCACAAGATCAACCATCATTTCAAAATTTTCAACCAAATCAGAATTTTCAGAATGGGCAGCCCCAATTTTCAGTTTTTGAGCAACCAAATCAGTTTTGTCAGCCTCAAATTCAGCAACTACAACAATTCCAGCCACCACAGCAATTCCAACAATTTCAGCAAGAATTTCAGCATTTTAACCAAAATTTCCAGCAGCCTTTTGAAAATTTTCAGCATGGAAATAATCAATTTCAACCTCAATTCCAGCAATATAATCAAGGGCAGCAAGGCTTGCAATCATTTCCAGTTTTTCCAGCTCAAAACCAACAAAATTTTCAGCCAACACAACCCTTGAATCAAAATTTCCAGCCCTACGGTCAGGGGTTTCAAGGGCAGAATTTTCAGCCCTCGCCACCTAATTTTTCAGCTAAAAATCAGAACTTTCAAGGCTGCATTTCCCAGCAAAACTTTTCAGCATATCAGCCCTCTAGTCAGTTCTTTAATCAGCCCCAACAATCATGTTTTCAAGGATCTCAGCAAGCTCAACCATTTCACCCTACTTCATCCTTTCAAAATCAATCATGGAGCTTTGCTAATCAAGGAGGTTATGGGGATTCTAGTGCAGGAAATATGCAACAACAAAGGTTGGAGGAGATAGTTCAACAAGTTTTACTATATCATCAACAAGAGAAACAAAGGCAAGCCCAAGAATCAGAACAATCCCCCGGAGTTGGATTTATATCAGTTCAAGGTGACCCTAGCGCATGGCCAAGTCCTTCTTCAAGTAATCTTGCACATTTGATAGAAGAAGAAGAAGATGACGTACTCATCAAAGTCTGGGCACCTACAGCATGCATTCCTCCGGAGACTCCTACTCAAAATCCATTGCTAAATTTTTCAGCTCAAGAAGAAGAAACTGAACCACAGGACCATTCTAGACTTTTATTTTCTGATGATAGTATTATTGATGGTCCTAATCTTTCTAATATTGTTGCTGCAGAAATTACAGAGGAAACTTGCATAGGAGATGATTCCATAGGTGTAGGGGACTGCACTAAGCCCCAGGGACCACCACAGTTGATTGGCACATTAGAAGATTCAGAAGATGAACCAGAAAGTGTAGGGACTTGCATGGTGGAAGCAAGCACCCAAGGATCACCAGTTGAATGTCCACCAGAGTCTGAGGCTGAAGAGGAGCATGTACTTGACCAGGAGGAAGCCATGGATACATCTACCCTTGTAGAACCTCCAGGTATTCTCCAGCACGCTCAGGTAAGTATTTCTCCCCTTTCTTCAGAAAAATGCAGTGAGGTACCTAGTGCTGATGTTATTGATTCTGATGAGTTTATTGATATACCTTGTGTAGAAATTGTTTGTGAAAATCCAATAGAGGTACCAAACATTGATTTTATTGATCATCATGCATTACTTGACACATCCATTGTAAATATGGATTGCGAAATAATTTTAGAGGCACCCATAATTGATGTAGTTTTTTATGATGAATCACTTAATACATCTTTTGTGGATATGGATAGTGAAAAATTTTTAGAAGTGCCTGAAATGGATGTTATTTATTTTGATGAATCTCTTGTTATGTCTTATGCTGAAAATGAATGTGAAAGACTTTTGGAGATACCTGATATTGATTTCATTGGCTGTGCCACATTACTTGATACACCCTTGATTGAAAATAATTGTGAAATTTCTATTGATGAGCCAGAAATTGATTTCTTTATTTGTGATGAATATCTGGATACAAATTTGGTAGGAAATAATTTTGAAAATTTCATTGAAATACCAGAAATTGATTTAATTAGACATGATGCAGTTTTGGATTCACTTTATGCAGAGACTGATATTATTTTATTTCTTTCTGACCCTGAACGCTTGAGAGAGTTATTACATTATTTTATAGGGTCCAGAAGACTACAGGAGTGGGTACTCCAACTGAACAGACTTCAGCCTCCTGGAAGGACTTCTAAAGGGCATAAAGAAGGAGGAGATGATTTTGCTTTAACTCGAAGAACTCCATTCCTTCAGTGGATTTTAAACCTGAATCGCCTTAGGCCACCAGAGCTAATTTTTGAAAAGTTCAAGTGTGGGGGAGTCAGACATCTCTCAGACACCCAGACACCTCCACTACCATGGTGGAGGCTTCTTCTGGATCGACTCCGCCCACCCGAATAAAGGGGAGTTTATTTTTCTTGCATTTTCTTTTATCGCATTTTTCACTTTTATGTTTTCTAGAGTAAATTGAATAAATAGACATTGTAAATACCTTGTTAATTCTTTTCACACTTTTTCTTGCATGAGTAGAAATAAAAGTATCCCTCTAGGTTATCTCCATAGCATTTTAGGGTCTTTTGAAAATAAATTAAATTTGGTTGTTAAAACTTAGGATTTGAGCTAATGGATGAAATCTTGGATGCTTGAGTACTACTTTTCCTTAGATTCTTGATTGAGGACTTGAGATGAATTATTTTGACCTAGTGAGAATTAGCCTTATTTTTGTGACACACCTATGTTATTGTACTCTAGAACTTGCTTAGGTTCTTTCAAAACCATATTTCAATGATTGGATCACATCTATAGAGGCTAATCTATTTGTTTTCCTTTCCACATCAATTTTTAGCAATAATCATTTCATTCCATTTTTCTTTACTTATTTTCTACTCTTACCCTCACTTTTCTATAGACTTGTTGTTTGGAATGTTTCTTGATGTTATTTTGCCCGAGACGGACAAAGATTCAAGTGTGGGGGAGTGACTAGTTTTTTGGAAAGATTTGGTATCAAAGAGGCACTTCAATTTGAAAAAAAAAATGCATGTGCCAAGTGAGTGATGTTTGGTGCCAAAAATGAGCAAGAGAGGTGGGAGCCATTGGAGACTTAGATTCTTTACTACATTTTGAAGATCAAAGTGGCATGCAATGAAAAGAAAAAGAAAAAAAAAATCTGCAATGCAAGAAAAAGAAAAGAGAATGAAGCAAAGTTCTTGCCAAAATGAAGTTAACTTGAGTTGTTTAACAGGTTTCGGAATTGGCTTGGATCAAAAAATTGAAAAGTTGGAAGTTTGGGAAGCCAAGATCAGTAACATTTTGTAGAGACTGAACTGAGCTGGAATTAATCTGGTCTAATGCAGAAATCAGTGCCTAAAGCAGTGAGGAAAAGAGTTGGTGCCAAAGCAAGAAAATTTTTTCTTTGAAGCATGATTTGATCAGAAGTACTCACAATTGCAGCTGTATTCTGTTCATAAAACTCAGAACCATATGCCAGAAGCTCAATCTCAGCTGTACAAAATCGGAATGTCTGAATAAGGGCTGAACAAAAGTTTAAAAACAAAGAAAAATCAGTGAGGCAGTTTGTGCAGAAATTGAGTTAACTGTTGGCTGAATTTGATTTTTTTTTCCATGGCTGTGAATCACGAAATGAAGTGGATGAATGTATAATAGATTGAAGCACATCACAGCCTATCAGAACAAGAAAGGTGGATGCTAGGAATTCTGATCAGCACTCAGAAAAAGAAAAGAAAGGGGCTGAAATTCGATTTGGAATTCAGCCATTTCCAAGTGGATAATTCAAATTCTCCACTACACTATGTGATGCTAGCTGATGCTAATTGTTTGAGAAATCAGAGAATGGCAAGGAATCTACCGTGGAGCTACAAGAAAAGAAAGAAAAAAAAAACAGCTTGAGAAAAGAAAAGAAAAAGAGGGAAACAAAGTGGACACAAGTGAACTTTGGCACCATGAAATCAAGTGAAGTTTCTCTCATCTGAATTGAAGATCTGCCCCATTACATTCTGAATTCACTAGAGAGAAAGAAAGAAAGAAAGAAATCTGAGAAAAGAGTGAAAGAAGCAAGATTGGCAAACTTGGCACATTGAGATCAAAAAGGGTTTTTCATCCAAATCAAAGGACTTTATTCAAGTTTTACTCCACCACGCTTTTGATATCATAGAGGACTGTCAAGATGGGGCAAAGCACATTGGAAACATTTTTAAACAACCAAGTCCTTCACTCCATCAAAATTTTCTATTTTCTTAGTTTTATTTCCATTTCTCACCATTCTCTATGTCTTTCATTTGTTTTTATAGATGTGAATCCTATTCATGATTAATGGTGGAGAGTAGACAATAAGTAAGCCTATGGTAGTGCAAGAAGCATGTGTGTAAGAGTGAGCTCCACTTCCATCATCAAGTTAGAATTTAAGAAGAGAGCCACCCAAAACTTCCCTTGAAAGGCTAGTGATTTAAATTCATCTCAATGACTCATGATAGATGAAAAGGCCAAGTTGTTGATTTAAGGACAAGATACTAATCCATAGAGCTTAGATTTATGAGAATTGACAACCTTAGGTAATTTCTTTTCATTTGTTTCTAATTATGCTTAAGAAAGCCTAAGGGATACATATTTAGTAGTTTCGCGAGACGCTCAAGGTTAAGTGTGGGGGAGTTGATAAGCACCATTTTATTGATTATTTTAATTGCTTAATTCCATGTTTGACCTATGTTTTTATTGCTTAATTATGATTTTACCCTAGGTTTTGGAACTTTATTTCATTTTGGACTTAATTGCAAAATTACATAATTTTTGGATTAATTGGCCACTAATTTTTTGATATATTTTTGTAGGCATGAAAGGATCCTGGACCTAGGGCATACTGGGTCAAACTTGAGTCGGATGTGAACCGGATCGAATTATCAAGCTTACGATTAATCCGGGCCGTCTGATTCAAGAGCGGCTAGATCTGAGCCATCCGGGACGATCTGAAGCAATCCGAGCTAGGGTTAGGGTTGATCAGGCTCTATGATCAAGATCTGAAGGTTTCATCCCAATCAGAGCTAGATCAACCGTTGGATCAAGCAAGGAGGGCTCTAGAGCGTCCATTCACTGATTGAGTTGATCTGGACCATCCGTTGCATATCTGGAGGATCCAAGCTACCACAAGGCAGATCCTGACCCTAGATCATCATCATAAAAGTTTGGCTCCAATCAGAGCAAGATCTACCGTTGGATCTCCTCCGATCAATCTGGGCCGTCCGTTGATTACTATTTAATCAAAAACGCACAGCAGCTCTTCCCTGTCGCGTCTCCGCCGTTAGCTCGTCTTCTTCCTTCTTCAGCTGTTCTTCTCCATTTTTCTTCAATTTAAAGGGGCGCGACCCCTTGATTTCTTCACTAGATCGAGTTCTAGGTCAGTGGAATGGTTCTCGGTGAATTTTCAGCTCTCAACGGCCCAAGAACAGAGCTTTTGTGAGGTCTCCGGAGTTCTGCCATTTGATTTCGTCAACATCGGCTGCGCACCATTTCATCCATCTGAGTAGTTCAGAGGGGTTCCCTGGAGTGCTCGGATCAATCCCAATCCATCATCGCAGCTGAGTTGAAGGAGTTGGATGGGTTTCGGATTTGAGCAGAAATGAGCTGATTTTGAATCGCAGATGCCATTTTTCATCGATTTGCTGAGCTTGCGGGTTCGAGGCTCACACTTGCGTGACGAACAAGGAGAATTCAAGCTAGGGAAGGATCGAGGATTAGTTTACCTTAGTTAATTTCTGTTTCATTAGCTGAATTTTCGTTTCTGTAGTTGAGTTTCGTTTCTGCAGTTTCTGATTTCTGTGTAGCTGCTGTAATTTTCGTTTTGAATGGTTTTTGGTAGTAGTTAAATTCTATTTTGCAAGTAGATTAGTTAGTGAGTTAGTCAAGGGCATAATAGCTTCTAATTGCAACTAATTTTCTGTCTACTTGTTGCGTGCCATTTCTATTTGTGCGTATCAGTCATTTCTGAATTTTTCAGCTTGGTTTCTGATTTTTGCATCTTCTTTCAATTCCGAATCTTGTGTAGTTAATTCCTTGCAATTCAAGATCACATTTAGTGTGTATATATATATTGTTCAAGTTTGTTTCTCATCCAGCTTGAATTCTGAATGTTTAGCTCCATTTGTTCATTGCATATCAACCCTTTTTCTGCAAATTTCCTTAGTTTCTGATTCTGCAGTTTGTTGAATTCGAATTGTGTCCAGTTTAACTTCCGAAGTGAAGAATAATGCTCAGTGTGATAGTGCATTCCTAAGCATTGCTTCACATCTATGTTTCATTGCTACATTTTACTTATCTTGCAATGTATCAGTTGGTTGCAACTTGAGTCACATTTCTGCAAGCGAGTCTTCTATTTCTGCTCCTCAATGTTGTCCCTGCAATTCAGCTAATAAATTCCGAAATTGTGCCAATTAACTGATGATTTTTCTTCAAGTTCTTACTGAATTGTAGGTTAGGGCAACTCATTTCAGCTGGTTTGTTTGAAATTGCATATGGTCTGATGCTTTATTTTTGAATGTCTGCATTCAAAATCTGTATTTAAGATCATTTTTGCATTTTACTGCATTCATCTCTGATTTCCAACCCTAATGCATAATGAGCTTTTCATTATTAGCTTTGTCTTTCAAGTTGTAGTGATTCAATTCAATTCGGAATGGTAAATTCCAGTTTAGCACTTAGTACAGTCCTTTTTGGCAAATTAATCTTCTTCTCTTGGTGCAAAGTTGTGTCAATCTTTTGTTCACTTGGTATCAAGATAAGCATTCGACATTTATTGGTTTAAACTTGAACAGACCTTGTAGCTTGTATTTGAGTTCAGATTTGCATCTTTGAAATTCGGTTAAGTTGCCTTGGGTGAATTGGGTTTTCATCTAGTTGAGTGCCTTTATTTCCTTTGCAATTTTATTTCTAATTGAACCCAAAACCCAAATATTTATTTGAAACCCGAAAAAACATAAACGACCTAAATACAAGCACGAGTCAAATTATATCAACTAGTCCCCGAGAAAAATACGACCTGTGGCCCCTATATTACATTTTCATACTTTTGATTGTAAAAGGGTTTCCAGCAGTTATCCAGCTTCATTTATAAATTCTAAATCTGATGAGCCCATACTTTCGTGACAACTTTAATCTAGTATATTTGGGCTTGTCACCCACTGGAAATGTTCAAGGAGCCTGGGCCTTCGAGTAGGAGTCGCCGAAGGCTCCGAACGAAGTAAAACTCATCGCTTATTTTTTTATTATTTTTCGCTTTCGTGTTTCATTTTAATTCTTCCGCCGAGCACGTTTTCCAAAGCATCGTACGATTTTCTATCAACTCTGATTTTAAAACGAAAGTTTTAAAAGTCATGTGATTCACCCTCCCCCCTCTCATGTGCATCGGTCCTATAAGTGGTATCAGAGCACTGGTATGCTCTGAATCGGTACAACCACCTTAAGCGCCGGGGGAGATCCAGTTTTTCGCATTTTGTGTTTTTCGTTGCACAATCTAAATTAGGTATTGTTGCTTAAATTCAGATCTTTTTCTTTTGTTCATTCAGTTTTACTCGAATTTGGTGCAACACCATTTCGAGTCGCTCTTCTCTTATTCCTTTTTTTTCGTACCACACCACTAATCCAAGACTTAGTCTTGGAACGAGTTTTATTGTTTTTTTTTGTAAATCACAGATGACCCAGAGTGAAGGTTACAACACTGCTCATCCTCCGCTCTTCAACGGGGAAGATTTCCCCTACTGGAAGCGGAGAATGGAAGTGTACCTCAAAACCGATATGGATCAATGGTTCGCGGTGCAAACTGGCTACGAACCACCAATGGACGAGGGAAACAAGGCGCCACTGAAGCCCGATAGATGGAACCTGGAAATGAAGAAAAAAGCTTAGATCGAGTTCAAAGCGCAGAACACCCTCCAGTGCGGACTAACCAAAGAAGAGCTGAACAGAATCGGACCAATCAAATCAGCAAAAGAACTTTGGGATAAACTAATTGAATTGCATGAAGGTACTACTGATGCAAAGGTAACAAAAAGGGATTTGATTTTAAATAAATTGTTTAATATGAAAATGCAGGAAGGAGAATCTGCAAGTCAACTTCACGCTCGGATCAAGGACATACTAAATGGACTCCACCTGATTGGGCACAAACAAGAAAATAGAGACATTATAAGGTATGCACTAAATGTCTTTCCTAGAAATTCATTATGGGCATCCATTGTAGATGCTTATAAAATTTCTAAGAATCTTTCCAAAATAAATTTAGATGAACTGTTTTGTGAATTAGAGTTGCATGAACAAACTAACGCCAAGGCCGAGAAAGGGTTTGCTTTGTTTGCAGATTCTTCAAGAAAGGTCAAGTCGAAGAAGAATATTCAAGAAGAATCCGAAGAAGAACCAGAGTAAGACTCAGACGATGAGGAGCATATGGTAAACTTGGTAAGAAAAGTCTTTGCCAAAAAGAAGAACAAGTTTTCAAAAAGGGACCTCCAAAAGATAATGAAGCCCATCAGCAATGAAGGTAAAAGCAAAATGACCTGCTTCAGCTGCAACAGAAAAGGGCACTTCAAACATGAATGCCCCTATAAAAAGGAGGACCAACCCAAGAAGAACAAGAAGAAGAAGGCTTTACAAGCCACCTGGGACGAGAGCTCGGACGACTCCGACAATGAACCACCAAAAAAATTCAAGTTACCTCGCGCTAATGGCAACCAGAATTGGATCGGACTCGGAGAGCGATGAAGATTCCGAATACGAGTCGAGCCAAGAGATCGGACTCTTTTCGGACGGCTCGACTGAGGTATACTTAGATTCAATTAATAAAAAGTTTTTCGAGATTATCTCTATTTTAAATAAAAATTTGTTTGCATCTGAATCTATGAATGACCAGCTCCTTAAGGAAAATCAAGACCTTAAGGAGCAATTAATTAATACCAAAACCTTAACTGAATCAACTCAAAATGAAAGAACAATTGAACTTGAAAATGATAACTCCACCCTAAAGGGTGAAGTTCAAAACCTTTAAGGACTTACTAACAACTTTTACAACCCGGTCCAAGAATCTTGACCTTATTCTTGGATCTCAAAAGGGCGTGTACAATAAATCAATGATAGGATATAAATCAGGATCGACCCAAAAATCCTTTATCTCATTTGTCCACCCACGTGAAAACCGGCGAAAAGCGTGGGTCCCGAAAGCTTACCTAACAAAGCAAGTAGGGCAGAACCAATACTATGTCCCCAAGAAGGACATTCATTACATTGACCCTAAACACCCTACCTATAATTTAGGGGGAGACACCAAATTAGTTGGCACCTCAAAGTCACCCTTTACCCGTCTGGGTACCTAGGACTAGTTTCAAAAGTTAGTCTGACACTTGACCTACTCAGTACCAGGGTAGAGCGAGCTGATAGTACATTAGGGATGCTGATCTAAGGAGTCAGGTAGGGGAAGACGCCCTTTATTTGGTCTTCTTAGCCTAGTGGAACTAGCCAAAGCTACCCCACTACATCCTAGACTAGTTAGACCAAGGAGTTTCAATAGGTAGGTTAAAAGTACAACTTCCTTAAGCAGTTTTGCCTAGAAAGTGGTTGTTGATCCAATAAGGCTTCGGCCAAAGAAGACCTCTGTGCCTCACCACGGCCTGGAAACCAATTATGGAAGTATACTTTTAAACTGCTTCTTGTCAAACTTGAATCTAACAAAGGTCAGATTAACTTTTATAAAACAAACTCAAACTTATCTCACACAAATCATAGGATCCCTTTGATTGACAACTTAGATCAAGTGAGATGAATAAGGACAACTAAATTCAAAATTTCAAATTCCTTAAATCCTTTTTAAGTTGTTCAAAATTCAAAATTTTCAATTCCTTAAATCTTTTAAATTCCTTAACTTTTTCAAAATTTCAAGTCTTCAAATTTCTTAAGGTTTTTCAAAATTCAAATTCTCCTAAGCGTTTTAAAAATTCAAACTTTTAAACTTCTTAAGTTTTTTTTGGGGGTTCAAATTTCTTAAGTTTCTTTAAATCATTCCTTTAACTCAATCAAAACTTAAACTAAATTCTAAAAAATCTCCTACCTAACTGTAGAAAAACAAGTGGATTATCGACAGTGAGTTCTCCAGACACATGACTGGGGATCCCACCAAGTTTACAAAACTCAAGTACAAAAGTCTAGGGACCGTTGCATTTGGAAACAACGGTAAACTTAAGGTAATTGGCCTATGTAACATTGAACTTGAGTCTGATTTTATAATTAAAAATGTCTTACTTGTTGAAAACCTTCACTTCAATTTACTAAGTATCAGCCAATTGTGTGACACTGGGTATAAGGTTAGGTTCTTGTCCAATGAATGTCTGATCAAACACACTGACAACCCAAACATCACACTTAGAGGTCATAGACACAATAACATCTATGAAATTAGGTTAACCCGTCCCGTAGCAAATTGTCTTTTAACACATAAGGATGAGACTTGGCTCTGGCATAGGAGACTTTCACACACTCACTTCATAAAATTACCTAAACTAAATGGTTTAGTTAGAGGCCTACTAAAGTTACCTAACTTTGAGACAACCTTATGTAATGCTTGTCAACAAGGGAAACAAACTAGATCAACTCACAAACCAACTAATCAAACTCAAACTAAATCAATTCTTGAATTAATTCACCTAGACCTATTTGACTCACATGGGGTAAAATCAATTAGTAGGAATCTATACTGTTTAGTAATTATAGATGACTATTCAAGATTCACCTGGGTAAAATTCTTAAAAAATAAAGATGAAACGTTTGATATATTTACTCAATTTTGCAAATTAACAGAAAATGAAAAAGGGGTTAAAATTATAAGACTTAGGAGCGATAATGGTGGGGAATTCAAAAATAAAAAATTTAATCAATTCTGTTTAGAAAATGGCTACCACCACGAATTCTCCTGCCTTAAAACACCTCTACAAAATGGAATTGTAGAAAGAAAAAATAGAACACTACAAGAAGCTACCAGAACAATGCTTAATGAATACAACTTACCTAAATACCTTTGGGCTAAGGCTGTCAATACAGCCTGTTATGTACAAAACAGAATAACTATAAATAAAAATCTAGGAAAAACGTCTTTTGAAATCTATTATAACAAACAACCTAATATTAAGTATTTTCAAGTATTTGGATGTAAAGTGTATATATATTAAATACTAGAGAACACTTAGGAAAGTTTACATCTAAGGTTGAGGAAGATATCTTTGGTAGGTTATTCCCTTACCAGTAGAGCCGATCGAGTTTATAACAAACTACCCTAAGAATTAAAGAAACTACAAATGTAAAATTTGATGAAAAATCTGACCCAAATAACTCTGATCAAACCACCTACCAACCAATTGATTTTGTTAGGTCCAGTACTGACCCAGATGAAAGCCCAATTAAGGACCAAGACCATGATCTGACTGAACCTTTACCTAACCAAACTAGAACCATTCGAGTTAGCTCAACCCACCCTATTGATCAAATCATAGGTGATCCAGAACTAAGGGTTCAAACTAGGTCAGCCTTTAGAAACCTTAGCCAAATTGCTTTAATTTCCAAAATTGAACCAAAATCAGTAGAAGAGTCTTTACTTGACCCTGATTGGATCATAGCTATGCAAGAGAGTTAGCCCAATTTGAACGTAGTCAAGTCTGGGATTTAGTACCCTTACCTAAAGACAAAAAGTTTATTGAAACCGAATGG
Source organism: Boesenbergia rotunda (assembly GCA_024364735.1). Lineage (NCBI taxonomy): Eukaryota > Viridiplantae > Streptophyta > Magnoliopsida > Zingiberales > Zingiberaceae > Boesenbergia > Boesenbergia rotunda. Next base: position 57,539 of record JAGFNQ010005258.1, read on the forward strand.
TCTTTAGGAATAAACTAACGACAAGGTGAAACAGTCAGGATAAGGCTAGGTTAGTAGCTAAGGGTTTAGCCAAGTAGAAGGACTTGATTATGATGAACCTATGCCCTGTAGCTAGACTTGAGTCTATTAGGATGCTTTTAAGTTATGCAGCCCATAAAGGATTCAAATTGTATCAAATGGATGTTAAGTCAGCCTTCCTAAATGGCCTAATTAAGGAAGAGGTTTATGTAGGACAACCCCCTGGTTTTGGAAAGCTTAGAAACCCTGACTATGTCTTTAAACTTAAAAAAGCCTATATGGACTTAAGCAAACCCCTAGGGCTGGTATGAAAGACTGTTAACCACTTAGTATCTAAAGATTTTAACCAAGGCAAAATTGACCCAACACTATTTGTTAAAACCTTAAAAACTGATATTTTTATAGCCCAAGTATATGTAGAGATATAATATTTGGCTCAACTAACTCAAATTTTTTGCAAGATTTTATAACGGTAATGGAAAATGAATTTGAAATGAGTTTAGTAGGCCAATTAACTTTCTTTTAGGGCTACAAATAAAACAGACTAGTGAGGGTACTTTTGTCTATCAAAAAAAATACACTAAAGAACTACTTAGAAATTTGGAATGGATAGTGCAAAAGAAAATTAAAACACCTATGGCTACCAATCAAACTATAGATGTGACCCAAATGGCAAACTGTTGACCTTAAATATTATAGAAGTGCTATAGGCAGCTTACTTTACCTGACTGCAAGTCGACCTGACATTCTCTTTGCAGTTAGTATGTGTGCTAGTATCAAACATGCTAAAGAGTCACATCTAACCCTAGTTAAAAGAATATTTAGGTACCTTTAAAGGGACAGAAAAGTTTAGGAATTTGGTATCCTAGAACAACCCAATTTGAACTATTGGATTTTCTGACTCAGATTATGCTGGCTGTAAATTTA
>JAGFNQ010005258.1:77370-96534 GCA_024364735.1 Boesenbergia rotunda
TCACTCACTTCAGAAAATTACCTAAACTAAATGGTTTAGTTAGAGGCCTACCAAAGTTACCTAACTTTGAGACAACCTTATGTAATGCTTGTCAACAAGGGAAACAAACTAGATCAACTCACAAACCAACTAATCAAACTCAAACTAAATCAATTCTTGAATTAATTCACCTAGACCTATTTGACTCACATGGGTAAAATCAATTAGTAGGAATCTATACTGTTTAGTAATTATAGATGACTATTCAAGATTCACCTGGGGTAAAATTCTTAAAAAATAAAGATGAAACGTTTGATATATTTACTCAATTTTGCAAATTAACAGAAAATGAAAAAGGGGTTAAAATTATAAGACTTAGGAGCGATAATGGTGGGGAATTCAAAAATAAAAAATTTAATCAATTCTGTTTAGAAAATGGCTACCACCACGAATTCTCCTGCCTTAAAACACCTCTACAAAATGGAATTGTAGAAAGAAAAAATAGAACACTACAAGAAGCTACCAGAACAATGCTTAATGAATACAACTTACCTAAATACCTTTGGGCTAAGGCTGTCAATACAGCCTGTTATGTACAAAACAGAATAACTATAAATAAAAATCTAGGAAAAACGTCTTTTGAAATCTATTATAACAAACAACCTAATATTAAGTATTTTCAAGTATTTGGATGTAAAGTGTATATATATTAAATACTAGAGAACACTTAGGAAAGTTTACATCTAAGGTTGAGGAAGATATCTTTGTAGGTTATTCCCTTACCAGTAGAGCCGATCGAGTTTATAACAAAACTACCCTAAGAATTAAAGAAACTACAAATGTAAAATTTGATGAAAAATCTGACCCAAATAACTCTGATCAAACCACCTACCAACCAATTGATTTTGTTAGGTCCAGTACTGACCCAGATGAAAGCCCAATTAAGGACCAAGACCATGATCTGACTGAACCTTTACCTAACCAAACTAGAACCATTCGAGTTAGCTCAACCCACCCTATTGATCAAATCATAGGTGATCCAGAACTAAGGGTTCAAACTAGGTCAGCCTTTAGAAACCTTAGCCAAATTGCTTTAATTTCCAAAATTGAACCAAAATCAGTAGAAGAGTCTTTACTTGACCCTGATTGGATCATAGCTATGCAAGAGGAGTTAGCCCAATTTGAACGTAGTCAAGTCTGGGATTTAGTACCCTTACCTAAAGACAAAAAGTTTATTGAAACCGAATGGGTCTTTAGGAATAAACTTAACGAACAAGGTGAAACAGTCAGGAATAAGGCTAGGTTAGTAGCTAAAGGGTTTAGCCAAGTAGAAGGACTTGATTATGATGAAACCTATGCCCCTGTAGCTAGACTTGAGTCTATTAGGATGCTTTTAAGTTATGCAGCCCATAAAGGATTCAAATTGTATCAAATGGATGTTAAGTCAGCCTTCCTAAATGGCCTAATTAAGGAAGAGGTTTATGTAGGACAACCCCCTGGTTTTGAAAGCTTAGAACACCCTGACTATGTCTTTAAACTTAAAAAAGCCCTATATGGACTTAAGCAAACCCCTAGGGCCTGGTATGAAAGACTGTCTAACCACTTAGTATCTAAAGATTTTAACCAAGGCAAAATTGACCCAACACTATTTGTTAAAACCTTAAAAACTGATATTTTTATAGCCCAAGTATATGTAGATGATATAATATTTGGCTTAACTAACTCAAATTTTTTTGCAAGATTTTATAACGGTAATGGAAAATGAATTTGAAATGAGTTTAGTAGGCCAATTAACTTTCTTTTTAGGGCTACAAATAAAACAGACTAGTGAGGGTACTTTTGTCTATCAATAAAAATACACTAAAGAACTACTTAGAAAATTTGGAATGGATAGTGCAAATGAAATTAAAACACCTATGGCTACCAATCAAACTATAGATAGTGACCCAAATGGCAAAAATGTTGACCTTAAATATTATAGAAGTGATATAGGCAGCTTGCTTTACCTGACTGCAAGTCGACTTGACATTCTCTTTGCAGTTAGTATGTGTGCTATGTATCAAACATATGCTAAAGAGTCACATCTAACCCTAGTTCAAAGAATATTTAGGTACCTTAAAGGGACAGAAAGTTTAGGAATTTGGTATCCTAGAACAACCCAATTTGAACATATTGGATTTTCTGACTCAGATTATGCTGGCTGTAAATTAGATAGGAAAAGTACCAGTGGTGGATGCCAACTTTTAGGGCCCTCACTAGTTAGTTGGTTCAGTAGAAAACAGCACTGCGTTGCCCTATCCACCACTGAAGCTGAGTACATAGCCATGGGTGAGTGTATAGCCCAATTACTTTGGATAATACATATGTTAAGAGACTTTAACTTAGATTTTAAGAAAGTCAAAATCTTTATAGATAATCTAAGTTCAATTAATCTAACTAAAAACCCAGCCCACCACTCTAAGACCAAACATATAGAAATTAAACATCATTTTGTCAGAGATCATGTTAATAAAGGAGAAATTAAACTTAACCATGTTGAATCTAAGGCTAACCTAGCTGATATATTTACTAAAACATACCCTGAATCTGAATTAAGTAACTTAAGAAGGTTAATAGGAATGTGTGTTATAGACTAGAACTGACCTGATCACACTTACTTCTTTTAAATAATTAGCTCGCATATTCTGTTTGACCATTAGCTTAATTACTTTGATTCTTGGTTTAATTGGCTTAATTTTAGTATTTCAAACTTGCATTTAAAAAAAAATTGGTGGACTTAACCTAAGTTTGACCCCTAAAACTGCATAAACCTATAGATTTAGGTAGCTGCATCTCACAAAACACATTAAGGATAACTTGTTTGTGCTTGCAAAACATAGAACGGTTGTGAGATGCATAGGACTTTGCCTGGACTTCAGAATGCCTAAGTCTGTGCATCGCAGTAAGTCTGGGCATAAAATACCCATATTATAGTGATCAAGTCAAGTAGTTGTGAATTAAAATCTGAGCTAGACATTATTACTTGACTAGACTAACCCAGTGAACACTACTATCATCTAGATAGTTAGCTAGTAACTAAGGTTAGACACCTAAAAAGGGCTAAAATTCTTACTTGGTTCAAGGGGAGCATGAGTTAAAATTTTTTGCTTTTTGTGCTCTTTCGAATATGTTAGAAAATAAATTATTTTTGAAAATGTTGGTTCACCTATCCTTAAAATCATTGTTCACCTATCTTAAAAATGCGTGCTAAGAATTTTTTTCTTCCCCAAATACTTAAAGTATTTTTTTTACTTGGCTGGCATATTACTTGAATGTGTGTTTTATTTCTGATGCTTGCGGACATATTATTTCTTTGTTTTGATGAATGCCAAAGGGGGAGAGTTTAAGGGTTAAGCTAGAAAATTAAAAATTCCTGATCTTAGAGCATGTCATTTGCATATTCTTTTTTGGACTCATTGCTTTATCTGGTATTTTCCAACTTTAACCCAGGTTGTCATTGCATCAAAAAGGGGGAGATTGTTGGTGCAATTTGCACTAATAGTTAAACTTAAGTTTTGATGAATGACAAATAGGTTAAAGTTAGGCTTGCTTTTGGTTTTGACCTCTTAACTAAGTGTGCAGCGTTGAAAGACTTAGGACCTGACACCAGGCTGAAGTCCAGGGTGGTTGAGTCCTGGTGGGAAGTCCAGTTGGGTTCGCGAGGCCTGACAACGGGCTGAAGCCCAAGTTGGTTGAAACTTGGCAAAAAAACCAGGGTGGTTGAGCCCTGGCGGGAAGACCTGGTGGGTTAAGAAGTTGAGTAGAGCTGCATGAGATAAGTAAGGTAAGTCACTGGAGGAGCGAACCAGTGAGGACGGGTCCTATTTTAGGGCTGTAGGCGCAGTCCAACTTAGGCCCATTTTGGTGACCTCGGTTGAGATCTGGTTAGATCCTTATCCAGGTTTGGACGGGGTCTAATTAACTCTAAAAGCATTCTTATCTTAGTCCATTGCATTAACTCTATTTTACAGGTTTTATTTGATATGTGAACTAATTAGATTTTGTAGGTAAATTTTACAAAATTATTCCTCATCTAAAGCCTCGGTGGAGGATAAACTCTCATTTAAATTATTTGTATTTCTTATTTTATTTGAGAATAAAATTACTCCTACTAATGATAAAATGTTATTCTATATGAGAGTTTAAACTTTAAATTATTTTTTTAATTTAAGTGAAGCAAAGGATAGAAACGTTATCTTCTTTGAATTATTCCAAAAAATAGCTTGCTAACTTTATTTAAATTATTTTTTATTTAAGTGGAGCAAAGAATAGAAACGTTATCTTCTTTGGATTATTCCAATGAATAGCTTGCTAACCTTATTTAAATTATTATTTTAAATTTAAGTGGAGCATTCTTATCTTAATTTAAGTGGAGCATTTTTAATTAACTCTAAATGCATTCTTATCTTAATTTAATTAGCTATTTTTATATTATTTAAGAATAGCTTGCTAATGGATAAAGTTTGGGCTGAGAAGATCATGCATCGGATTGAATATTGGCAGCTCGAGGCACTATAAAAAGAAGCAAGCGAGCCCTCTAAAGACATATATTTTTTTTAAGTCTGGTTCAAGCTTTGGCGCTCTCTGGCTTCCACGCTCCTCTACTGCAGTTTGTGCTTTGACTCGACGCTGTCCGACTGCTGCCGGAAGATCGCTCCCAACACCCAAGCTGCTTCAGATAATCTTAAGTGTTGGGTAACACATTTTTATTTGTTCTGTCCTCACTCAAATTATTTAAGGGGGAAGTGTAGGGTTGTTACACTTCCGCCTAATCTTGTATTCGAATCGCTCTACCGGGAGTTTACCGGTAGAAAATTTTAGTGGATTGCCCACAGAAAAGGTTCAAGGAGCCTGGGCCTTCGAGTAGGAGTCGCCAAAGGCTCCGAACGAAGTAAAACTCATCGCTTATTTTTTTTTATTGTTTTTCTCTTTCGTGTTTCGTTTTAATTCTTCCGCCACACATGTTTTTCAAAGCATTGTACGATTTCCTATTGACTCTGATTTTAAAACGAAAGTTTTAAAGTCACGTGATTCATCCCCCCTCTCACGTGCATCGGTCCTACATATCTTTATTTAAGTTTCATATGTATCCCTTAGAGTATAGCAGAATTAAAGTTCACGTAGTTCTTTTATATTTTTACCCTTTTACATCACTCACTTCTATTTCATTCCATTTCCGTTGTATTCATTCCTTCGATATCAAATTTTTCGACTTCATTTTTTAAAAATTACTTTCTTTGGATTCTTTTCTCGGCTCAGGTCCAATCGTCGAGTAATGCTTAAGCTTCCACTGAGTCGGGAGACATAGTTAATTGTCGTTCATCTAATATGTTGCCGTTGACACTAAAGTCTGCTACATAGCAACAGTTGACACTCAACAAGTTAAAATTTCTTTGGTAATTACAAAGAGAACGGGAAAGATTTGAATCTTCTGTGACCACCACTTTATGATATCGAAATCTTCGCTATCTGCTTCATTAAAATAAAAATAAATTATAAAATAATTCTTATGTTCTTGAGTGGAACTTGAAGATCTTTATTGACGGTTCGTCCATTCTTTTAATAAAAATTATGCATTTATAAATTTTAAATTATGACTAATAGTCTATTGTATTTCAAAAATATTAGTTCATATTCTATATTTCATATAGTATTGATTATAAATATCATATAAATAATTTCTAATATTATATAATATTAATTGGATCACGAGAAGATAAATTTTTAATAAGAATTAAAGCATCATAATATAAAGTTAACTTTTCTCATAAACTTCTAATTTAAATCTAGAATCTAAAGCAAATGTAATTAAATGAATTTCAAGAATAACATATAAATATTTCTCATTTAATTTTCATGGCTAATATACAAGAAGTTAAAGCTTCATTTATTAATATGTTCATTTAAAACTAATACTATGCTAGCAAAATTCACTAAAACTAAATGAGCAGTGGGATTAGGGAAGACAATTTCTTCTGAATCCAATAGAGGATCTGATATCTGACTCGAATGAAGGAGGGTATAGAGGGACTATGAATATCCAATATCCGATACGAATATCCGATTAAATAATATGTATATGTATATATATATATTAAAGAAAATTTTCTTTTTCAAAACCTATCAACTATTTTTGTTGATGTTAAAAGTATGTTAGATATATGTCTTTTTTTAATTATATATATAGATTTTAATATGATATTAACTTAATATGTTTTTGTTGGATGATAATAGTTGAATGGAAAGAAGAAATATTTATTAGTATAGAACATATTCGATCCTTTAATTGTATGAGTATTGGGATGGATATCTGATACCTGATTCGTGTAGGTACAGAGGATATAGAATCCGACCCGAACCTGATCCATTGTCATCCCTAAGTGGGATAATAAGCACCGAAAAGTTATTCAGTTGCATTGTTAAATACTTTTAAATTTTCACAAATATTACTATAAATATTTCATTGTTGTGAAAATAAATATATATTAGTATTATTATTTTGTATAAAAAATAAGCATAATAATTCTTTATATTGAAATGAATCTTGTAATAATTGATATGTTAACTTTTAACGTGTTGGTACATTACGTAGAAATTTTTTAGGTCTCATTCTATTAATTTTACAAAACCTACCCCGTTGTTTTATTATAAATGGATGCGACCATTAATATGAACTTGGTTCTAATTAGTTTAATAAAATTTTCTCAAATTTTTAATCTATCTTGAACACATAAATTTAAAATATGACATACACAACAAATATAAAAAAAATAAACTACCAATAATAGGTTGATAAACAAATTTTAATTCTTCTATAAAATCAATATTAGAATTTATATTATCTAATGACATTAAAAATATTTTATGAGTTAATTCATATTCTTATAAAATTAAACATAATAATTGTGCAATGCTATGACTCCATTAAAAACTCTATAAGCTATCAGTCTTTTTTTAAGGATCAAAGAGTTATCGATCTAATGACAAGTCACACCCATATAAGAATGAGTTTGCTGATGATCACTCCAAATATCAAAACATAAAAAAAATTTATTATTTAAATTATTAAATTCATCAATTAAATTTTTCCCCTTATTTGAATAATTTTTTAATTATACGACTAAATATAGTCCTAGGAACACATTTAGCACATGGATTAAGAAATTCTTTACAAAAATCTTCAAACGTACATTTAGATCGAAAACTAAAAGAAAGATATTCTTCAAAAATAAATTTAACTAATGATTTTCTTATCAATAATTCTCTTAATTTATTATCAGAATATAAAAATAAACCAGAATCGATACTACCACTGCTAGATAATTATACTTGAGAACGATTAAGTTCATATTCCATTGGATGCTTCGTTTCTACATGTCGTTTCAACGACCCATAGCCAGCGGTGGTTTGGAATTCGTAGGAAGCATTGCAGTGCTTACATTTTGCACACAATTCTCTTGACGAAAGAGTGACCTTTATAAAATGTTTAGCGAAAGTAAAAGATTTTAGAGGAAGATTTTTCCAAACCTTAACAGTAATTACATCAGTACTTCCTTGTGTTTCAGACATCAAAAAGGTGTTAGGCCTTGGTTTTATCATCGATGGATTGTATTTGAATGTTGGAGTCCTCATACGCTATTTTTTCCCTTCTGAATCTAGATGATAAACCTACGCGACCTCCTTTCATTGTAGTGGAAAGTTGGAGTCGAAAATGCATAGAGAATGTGAAGTTGAGAATGAAAGTAGAGAAGATGTGTGTGGAAATAATGAAATGAACTTTCTATTTATAGAGTTTGGATCATAACAAACACTAAATCATAGTCATTGAAAACAATCAAATGATCTTAACTTTTGAAAAAAATAAAAAAACACCTCTAATAGCTCTGAACTGCCGGTTAATCTGTTGACCGGTGGTTTCAACAGCCAAAGCCCAAAAAAAACCATGTTGAGCCAACGATTCGGCCCGTCGGTTCTGCAAGCCTGGAACCGGGATTTGCTCGGCATCCTACGGGGCCTGTTCCGGTTCGACCCTTTTAACCAGGTCAACGAGCAACCAACCTATTGACCTGGTTACAGGTCCAGGCCAGACCTAGCCCATGCGCTGGTCTAGCAACAAGCCTCAAAATTTATAATAATATTATTTTTATATAGAAATTTTTTATTTTTATATATATATTATTTAGCTTTTGTAAAAGTAAATATGCATAGTTGATCTAATGATAAGTTTTATTTTGTGTTTAACATACATTTCGGGTTTGAATTTGTTTAAAGATTAATTTCAATATTTTTTTACCTATGCGCCTCCAACATAAAACCCTTGATCCACCCTAATGGAGTGCCCTTCGACAAGGGACTGTTTGAGTGTGTTGACTTAGTGGTTTGTGGGTTGTCCAATTTCACGGATCTCTCATGGCGGCCGGAGATGTTACCCCCCGTCTGATGGGCGGTGGAAGTTTCTTCCCTTTGTTTTTACCCTCCATTCGCCCTTTCACAGTGGTAATGATGACTATGTGGACATTTAGCGGTAGTCTAGAGCCGATGGCGAAGAAGAGTGGACATGATGCTAGTGGCTCGTGCCATTTAGGACGAAAGAGGAAGAACATTGGTTCGGTTCGATTTGGATAGATAAAAAAATATTTAAAAATAAACCTGCAATCAGATTCCATCTATTATTTCATAACAAATACACAGTAAAAATAAAAAATAATCTATTACTTTTAAGAACAGAAAGTTTTTGTGCCGGAAGTTTTTCTTAATTTTTTGAATCCATCTTCAAAAGTAGTAAATTGAGTCTAAGAGTAAATTGTAATCGTATGCCACGAGCCATCTCTAGGTGCCACATTGGGGCTGTGGCTTTTCCAATGTCACTGGTTAAATTTGTGTTGTTATTATTATTATTTTTTATAATTCAAATATTTATGTATGATTAATTTTAGAGATGATTGATTTGGTTCTTTAAAAAAAAATTTATCAACCTCCAGATAAATTCAGAAGTACAAATGATAGTTCACACAATGACCCAATGGTTTAAATGTAAGAGGTGAATGTAGGGATCTTTATGCGTAAATAATGAAATTGCACAGAAAAAAATAGATCCCTTCCGAGTGATCCATGTTAAAAATATGTACAAAGTTTAATTAGAGTTATTATCTTTATTGCGTACCCTTAGTTTATTTCGACAACAACCTGGTTCGTAGGATCTCCACACGATCAGAGTGGTCGTGCCTCTAGTAGTATTCACACGAACACGTCTTATTCATCGCACGAACTTGGTCTCGGAGAAGAACCACCTTAGTTGTGTTAGCAATTTGGGATGATTCATAAAACAAGAAAAATGAAAAATCCCAAAAATGAATTTCGGCCAAGATGAGGGACAAGAGGAAATAGAAAAACCAAAAGTTAATTTATTATGAATCAAGCCTTTTATAGCCCGTCAATGAATACAAAAAACTTTTTTGCCTCTTGGTATTAATTTGAATGCCCATTAATCTCAATAAATACTAAAGTCTCTTAGTCTTTCTTTGACTTTTAATCTTCTATTCATCCAATGAATATCATGCTCCTTGGTATTCCTCTCTAATAATGATTCATTAAACTTTTAATGAACATTAACCTATCATAAGTGGTTGAGTCTAATCCAACTGAGTCTAACTCAGATTAGACTCAATCATAAGTCCAATTGGATTCATTTGAGTCTAACTCAATTAATCCAATTTCAGATTATATTTTAGTCAAACTAAAATCAATGTATCTCCGAAATAACATGTTATTTGTGTGTGACCCAATAGGCTCTGGTAATATTGGCAATATATTTAAACCAATTTAGATACATAAGCAATAAACGACATTTAGCAATACATTATTGCTACACAAGTGACGAGAATGTCGAGATCCGACCTAACCGTTTCGTGTCTATTATCTTGTATGACTTTGTTATTCTATCATTAATATCTAGATTGATCAATGAGGTATAGATCATGTGATTTTATTATCAATCTTTGTGTTTCTTGATTTCCAAGTAGACTCACTCAATCAAATGAGTTCAATATCTCATATTGACTTATTTGAGTATCGCCATACATTTTAGTAGTCTTACTTGATCAAGGGGTCCATAGATATCACTTCTATCATATGGAAGGGATAGATCCCATCTACATCCATTACATCCCTCTGTATAATTTGTTGCATATCCAGTGATCGACTTTATAGTTCACCCTATTACGAGTGACATTTGACGATACAAAGTATACAATTCTTATGTAGGGAACCGTAGTGACTTCAGTTTTGAGAACTATTCATATTAATAATCATTATGAGAAAGTTTATGACACGTATATAACGATCTATAAAACTTTCTCATTGCGGGCCACTTCAGTACATATTCTTTAATATATACTCATGTGTTAACTTGATATCCCATTCATGACATGTGAGATCAAGTCATCAATTGACCTACATGTCAGTCTCAAAGCATTAATATTTGCCCTTTGTTCCGGAAAGGAATTGACGCAGATGGTGAGTTTCCAGAGCGCAACCCACAAGGAAGATGACGAGGAGAAGAAGATCACGTCCTGCGAGATTAACACGAGCATTAATGGGACCACACCGGGGGTTTTCTGGCAGAGCCCACTCCAATGCTCAAGTCAGAAGCTAGGTCACTTGCAGGAGGGCAACGAGGAAGTAAAATGTTTGTGAGTTCAAAGAGCGTACCCTCTTACTTGCGTGTTGAAACACTTTATATACCTAAGGGCTTAGTCACACGTATCTCCATGTTCTTTTCCATGTTCCGTACTCGTCGGTTACATGATAACTTTTAGGTAATGACTGTAGTGATTATTAAGGCCTTAATTATCACGTGTAGCAGACAATAATTATCCGACGACTTTCCTGATCTGGAAACGGAACGATTACTTGAAGTCGGGCTATCTGGCATATTAACCTTTAGGTTTCGCTCTCCAGAGTGGGTCTCAGGGTATCTTCTCCCGGGCTGGCCTCCGACGTCTATCCTCCAAGGCGGTCTCAGGGGTTTGCCTTTCCAAGGTGACCTCGTGAGTGTATGGCCCGACCTGACCTTAGGAGTCTGTCTTCCCGAGGTGGTATCGAGAGCCTACGACCCTGCCTGTCCTTGGGTGTATGTCATGCCGAGATGGTCTTGGGTGCATGCCCTCCTGAGGTGGTCTCGGGGGTCTATCCTCCCGAGGTGATCTCGGGAGCTTAAGACTCGGCCAACCCCGGGGCAATTGCACTCCCGAGGTGTTCTTAGGAGCTTGACTTCGGTCTTCAAGTTTAGCGGACCCTGACACGTAGCTTCCCTATGTCACGTGTCAACCCTGGGATGCTCGACCCCATCACAAGTCCTTCTCTTCAAGTCTAATCGAAAGAAGTGTTGCCGACTGATTAGACTAGTGGTGCAACGAATAGAAGCTACGTATCTGTGGGTCCATATATCCATTACTTCTCCCTTGGCGGCTTGTCGGGTCCGAGGAATCGAAACATTCGTCCCTTAGCCCGAGGCAATCCTTTTGAATTAGTCCAAAAAGGCTCTGCGAATTCTGAGGCATAACAATGACAGTTGTCTATCACCCTTTAAAAGTGCATGGGGTCTCTTAATGGCGACAAACTACCTCCACGAATGCGGTTTTGCCACGTGTTCAGATGTGACGACCTGACTTCTCTCTCTTAAGGCGGACGTCACTTTTACTTAACCTTAACTTTACCTTATCCTTAGCCTTAGGTTACAACTACTTGACTTCCCTTAACTTGCTTTGAATTTTTTTCTTTTTTTTTTCAAAAAAAAAAAACAACTTTCATTTTATTTGCTTTGCAAGGATTTGACCCCTAGACCTCTTCGGTTGTAAAACTGAAGCACTAACCATCACCCTACAACACTTTCTTTTCAATGGCACCAGTCGACTGCTAGAAGGCTAGTCGACTGGTGCATCAAACAGAAGGTTCTGTTCGATATGGCAGTCGACTGGTATCTGAAACTGTCGAATGGCACGCCTGAAAGCTGTAGTTTCAGACCTAAGAAAACCTTTCAAGGGTCCATAATTCATACACTTCCAAAGCATATAGATAAATAACTCCAAATCTATACTCTATACTAGTTTTAGAAACATCTTAGCAACCCAAAACAAACCCATTAACTTGCAATTAGGATCTCCACGGAATTAAATAAACTATCAAAACATATGAAATCTGTACTAGAGTTTGTACTCAACTTTGTCTCTATGCAAAGTTTTACCAAAATCATTACGTTCTACTAATCCAAAACGCCAACCACAAGTTTCTATATGACTTAACCCAAAGATCTCTTCCATGGTTCCGCCGCCACCGAACATCAATGCAAGTCCCGTTCGCCTCCTTAGCTTATGCCTTTTCTTTACCTTTATCTGCAATAGAAGGAAATGCAATTAATAAGCGATTTGCTTAGTAAGTAAATCCTAACTCACAAATCCATGCGATCAATGATAAACATGCTCTTTTCAAGAATGCTTGCTTCAAAATACATGCACTTGGAAATACTTGCACATGGGAACTTTCATATACTTATCATGCTCAATCATGCTTGAAAACATTTACTTGCAGTAAAACACTTGCAAACTTAACATGCTCATGATTTCTTTTGAGACTTGATACTTATACATTTCCATACTTTAAAACACTAACTTCTTTGCTCTTGCTCTTTAACATGCTTGTAACATAACAATGTTAACATACTTAACAAAACATGTACTTAACTGAATACACTTACATATACTCATATACTTCAAAATAATAATCAACTTTCTAGGCCTTGACACTGTACCTGGTATCAATGTACCATTGCGCGCATCCCTAATAGGTTTTGGGGTAGCGAGCCACCGCACCCTATTAGAGCTTCTTTCTAACTTTCTATGGGCCTCTCCTTTGCCCGGTACATGCCACTTTACAAAAGTAAAATACTTTCTTACTCATAATGTTTATACTTATCAAGCTATCTCATCTTTTTCCATAAATTTGGCACTACAAACCTTTACTTTTCTTACTTGGGACTTTCATCGAGCACCTTGCGTGCCCTTAACCCAAAACTCATTTATGAGACTTTTCAAGAACTTGGTCTTATCATGCTTAGATTCACATACATAAAACCTACTCCAATTCAAGTTCTATGATAAAACATGAATTCTTCAATAACTTAAATCACATAATAAAATAATATTCTTAAAGCATGCACTTAGATCACAAAATCACGGTTCTACAATGAGAAACTACATACGAAACTACTTCTATTGCAGGTGAGTGATCTACTTACCCCTCTTTGCTTGAAGAAAACTCACTAAGTATATAGAAAAACCCTAGCGTAGGACTCCTTTTCTCTTCCATGAGAGAAACTTCACTCCTTTGCCCTAGGGAAGGAACCCTAGGTTCTCTACTCAAGAGGAAGAAGAAGGAGGAAGAAAACCCTTGCTTTCTCCCTGTTTTTGCAGCCCCCTTTGCCTGTTTGCGCCGTCGCCCAGCCCTAAAAGGGGATTAAATCGCAACTTAAGCGGAAGTTGAAACTCCTCTTCATGAAAAGGACTTACTCTCCTATAACATAATTTCGCTTCATCTTTTTTTGTGCTTGATACCCCCAACCTTCTGGCTAGCCGAGCCCGCTTAGGGACTGGCTTGCCGCGTGGTCGCGAGATCAAACCTTCACATGACCCTTTAATTTTTTTATTTCAAAAAATTGCCAGAAAATTCAGAAAAATTCCTAATAATCTATGAAAATTATTGGGTGTTATAATCCTCCCTACCTTATAAAAAGATCGTCCTCGAACTTAGAACAGCTCTGGATACCTTTGCCTCATGTTATCTTCTGATCCTCAGGTTGCCTCTTCATACTTCTGATTCAGCCATAAGACTTTTACTAGTGGTACCACTTTGTTCCTCAGCTTCTTATCTGCTCGATCTATTATCTGAATAGGTCGACTTTCATAACTGAGATCTTCTTGAACTTGTATCATCTGTGACTCAATCACTTGGTTGACATCTGGAATATGCTTCTTTAGCATTGAGACATGGAACACATTGTGTATTGCTGACATCTCTGGAGGTAGCTCCAACTCATAAGCTACTTTGCCAACTCTTTTCATCACTAGGTAGGGTCCTATGTATCGAGGACTTACCTTGTCTTTCTTGCCGAATCTCATTACACCCTTCATAGGGGCTACCTTAAGGAAAACTGTATCCCCAACTTAAAACTCTAACGGTCTACGGCGTACATCGGCATAACTCTTCTGCCTACTCTGAGCAGCTTCTATTCTTCGGCGGATGCTCTTTATAGCTTATGTGGTATCATCTATAAGGTCAGTATGAGACCCCATTTCTTTCTTCTCACTACCTTCATACCAACAGAGGGGAGATCTGCACTTCGTACCATAAAGAGCTTCATAGGATGTCATACCAATAGTAGCCTGGTAGCTGTTGTTGTAGGCAAACTCAGCTAAACATAAATATTTGCACCAACTGCCTTTGAAATCTAATGCACAAGCTCTGAGCATATCTTCTAGAATTTGATTCACTCTCTCTATCTGTCCATCAGTCTGGGGATGGAAAGCTATACTAAACTTCAGTTTGGTGCCTAGCGCTGTCTGTACGCACTCCCAAAAGTGTGAAGTGAAACGACCATCTCTATCAGAGATAATGGTCTTCGGGACTCCGTGTAGTCGGATCACTTCCTGTACGTATAGCTGGGCTAATCTTTCAATCGAATAAAACACTTTGATTGCCAAGAAGTGGGCAGACTTGGTCAATCTGTCTACTATTACCCAAATAGCGTCATAGCCATTAGTTGTCTTTGGTAGACCAACTATGAAATCCATGGCTATGTCTTCCCATTTCCACTCTGGAATCTGAATGGGTTGTAGGACACCTCCTGGTCTCTGGTGTTCTGCTTTAACTCTCTGACATGTCAGGCAGGTGCTGACATACTTAGCTATGTCTCTTTTCATTCCGGACCGCCAAAATCTTCTTTTCAAGTCCTGGTATATCTTAGTGGAACCAGGGTGCATTGAGTAGGGAGTTCTATGAGCTTCTTCAAGAATCTTCTTTCTCAGCTCTTCACTATTGGGGACACATAAACGGTCAACATAATAGAGTATCCCACTGTCAGATAACCTAAACTCTTTACTTTCTCCTTCTTGTATCTCTTGCTTGATCCTTTGGGTATCAGAATCCTCAGCTTGCTCTTTCTGTATATCTTCAAGCAAGGTTGACTCTAGTGTCAATAGAGCTAACTGCCCATAAATGATCTCAACTCCATAATCTACTATTTCCTTCTGTAATGGTGGTGATAATGATGACAAGGACATCAAAGTGGCACAAGTCTTTCTACTTAGTGCATCTGCTACTTTATTTGCCTTACCTGGGTGGTAAAGGACCTCACAGTCATAATCCTTCACTAACTCAAGCCACCTTCGCTGTCTCATATTGAGGTCTTTCTGAGTGAAGAAATATTTCAGACTCTGGTGATCTGTATAAATCTTGCACTGTACTCCATACAGATAATGTCTCCATATTTTTAGAGCGAAGACTACAGCTGCCAACTCTAGATCATGAGTGGGGTAATTCTTTTCATAATCCTTGAGTTACCTGGAAGCATAAGCTATGACTTTGCCTTCTTGCATAAGTATGGCTCCAAGTCCTAGCTTTGATGCATCACTGTATATATCAAAGCTCTTATCACCTTCGGGTACTGTAAGGATAGGAGCGCTTGTCAGTCTCTTCTTCAACTCAAGGAAACTCTGCTCACAGTCTTCAGTCCACTCATACTTCTTATTCTTTCTGGTAAGGGCTGTAAGTGGAGAAGCTATCTTTGAAAAGTCTCCTACAAACCTTCTGTAGTACCCTGCTAAACCCAGGAAACTTCTGATCTCACTAGCATTCGTTGGTCGACTCCAGTTACTAACTGCTTCAATCTTGGCTGGGTCTACCATAACGCCTTCTTTGGAAATGATGTGGCCTAGAAAGGCCACCTGGTCAAGCCAAAACTCACACTTTGAGAATTTGGCGTACAACTCCCTCTAATGTAAGGTCTGCAACACTATCTTCAGGTGTTCGTCATGTTTTTCCTGAGTCTTTGAATACACTAGGATATCATCAATGAAGACAATCACGAACTTGTCAAGAAAATCCTTGAACACTCAATTCATTAGATCCATAAACGTCGCAGGGGCATTTGTCACTCCAAAGGGCATGACCACAAACTCGTAGTGCTCATATCTTGTACTGAAAGCAGTCCTTGGCACATCACTCTCCTTCACTTTGAGTTGATGGTAACCTGATCGCAGATCTATTTTGGAGAACACCGTGGCTCCCTTCAACTGATCGAATAAATCATCTATCCTTGGCAAGGGATATATGTTCTTGATGGTTACCTTATTCAAGGCTCGATAATCTATGCACATTCGCATGGATCCATCTTTCTTCTTGACGAACAACACAGGAGCTCCCCAAGGTGAATGACTAGGGAGGATGAAACCCTTGTCGAGCAGCTCTTGTAACTGTTCTTGCAGCTCTTTCAGTTCTGCTGGTGCCATGCGATAAGGTGCCTTGGAAATTGGGTTGGTTCTTGGAACCAACTCAATTTCAAATTCAATTTCTCGATTGGGAGGGAGTCTTGGTAACTCTTCAGGAAACACCTCCGGATAGTCACAGACTACCCTCACTTCCTCTTTCTTTAATCCTTCTCTTTGACTTGCATCTACTATATGAGCTAGAAAACCAGAACACCCCTTCTCTAACATTCTCTGAGCTTGTAAGGTAGATAAGAACCTTTTTGTCTTTCTCTTTGGGTCTTCAATAAACTCGAATGGAGGTTCTTCTTCTGGTGTGAACTTGACTTTTCTCTTGCGGCAGTCTATAGAAGCATTGTACTTGCTCAAGAAGTCCATCCCTAAAATGACATCGTAATCCTTCATCTCAAGGACTACCAAGTCACTGTAGAGCTCTCGGTTGGAAATCCAGATTGGTACTGCCCTCAGCCTCTCAGTAGAGGCCATTACTTCCCCCGACGGTAAAGTTGTTAAGAACTCCTGACTCAATCTTTCGAGTGGGATCCCTAGCATCTTAGAGAAAACCATGGATACAAAGGAATGGGTTGCCCCAGTATCAAATAACACAACAGCATATTGGGATGAGATGAGTATTCGACCTGTGACCATAGTAGGAGAATTTGCCGCCTCTTCCTTGGTGATGGCGAAAATCCTGGCGTTGGTCGTGGCTGGTGGGGCTTCCATTCTCGCTTGACTGAAGTAGGGTCCCTCCATTGCTGGCTGCATCTGGTGCAACCGGGCTGATCCACCCCCGTACTGAAGGAGCTATGGTGGAGGCGGCTTTGCTTTAGGACAGCCTTGGCCAGGTGCCCTACTACTCCACAGATATAACATCCGCCAATACTCGACCGGTTAGGACAAGCCTTCATCATATGTCCTTCTGCTCCGTAAATATGGCATCCGCTCATGCCCTGACGACATACTCCGGGATGCATCTTCCCACATTTTGGGCAAGGGGAATACTTGAGCTGCTTGCTTGACGAGCCCCCTTTATTGCCCTCAGAAGACTTCTGGTCCCACTGCTTCCTCTTGCCTGAATTTCCTTTCCAATTTTGTTGGTTTTGAGGATTTCCTTGGGACTTCTGGGCTGATGCCTGTTGTTGTTGCACACGTGTGACCTTTATACTATTTAAGTAGTGTTCAGTGATCAAAGCACTACTTACTAGTTCTTCCGAGGTCTGCGGTCTATTACCACCGCCGGCCACATTCAGAGCTATCTGAGGCCTTAGCATCTTGAGCATTAACCTGACCCTTTCCTTTTCAGTGCTAACTAACTCCGGGCACAAGCGAGCTAGTCGATTAAACTTCTTCACGGCTTCATCTACAGACAATTCTCCCTGACGGAACTCCGTGAATTCATCGTAGTGTTTGTTCGTTACCTTCATGTGAAAGTACTCCTCCAAGAACTCTACTTCGAATCGGCCCAGGTCATCTGACTCACATTTCTCTTAGCCTTCACTCTTTCCCACCACATCCTGGCGTCTCCAGTAAAGCAGAAGGATGTGCACTTTATCTTCTCCACCTCAGGCCAGTCCAGTAACTCCATTATACTTTCCACCGTTTTGAACCATGCCTGAGCATCCCATGGTTCACTTGTGCTAGAAAAATTCTCGGGCTTCAGTCTCTACCACTGGGTCAGATATTCCTCTTGTCTTACTTCTCTTGCCAGAGGTTTTGGGGGAACCTCTGTCGCCACTGGTGCCACTACTTGCGCCACTGGCGCCACTGGAGGGGTAGCAGGGGCGGCCTGCTGATTAGCTATCAAGGTGGCAATGACTTGCTGCTGTTCAACAAGTTGCATCTGAAGCTGGGCCACCCCTCCTTGAAGGTCTGATGGTGGTACTAACTCCGTTGACTCCTGTTCTCTAGGAGCTTGCTCCTCATTTCGGACAATTCTGGGACGTCCTCTTGCCATTTTCTTACTCTATAGTGTAAAGAAAATAAAAACTCATTATCTCTTACTAACTTACTTCATTATCTCTATGCACATATTAGCATATAATAATACTAACATACTTCCTTATTATCATGCACTTACTGATACTAGCAGTCAATAATGAAAAGCATACAAAACTACAACATATGAACTTCTTACTTGGCAGGCGGCAGGATTGATGCTTGATGTCAATGTGGCGGAAGAGTGGAAACTTTGCTCTGATACCACTCTGTGACGACCCGACTTCTCTCTCTTAAGGCGGACGCCACTTTTACTTAACCTTAACTTTACGTTATCCTTAGCCTTAGGTTACAACTACTTGACTTCCCTTAACTTGCACTGAATTTTTTTCTTTTTTTTTTCAAAAAAAAATAACTTTCATTTTATTTACTTTGCAAGGATTTGACCCCTAGACCTCTTCGTTGTAAAACTGAAGCACTAACCATCTGACCTACAAAACTTTCTTTTCAATGGCACCAGTCGACTGCTAGAAGGCCAGTCGACTGGTATCGGCCACAGAAACTTTCTGTGCGCGACACCAGTCGACTGGCTTCTTGGCAGTCGACTGGTGCATCGAACAGAAGGTTCTGTTCGATAGGGCAGTCGACTGGTATCTGAACCAGTCGACTGGCA
>JAGFNQ010005258.1:98449-233449 GCA_024364735.1 Boesenbergia rotunda
AGTACATTCTGAGGGCGCCCCCGCTGTCCCGGGCACCCCCATGGTAAACCAACTGAAGAGTTAAGCTGCTGCCGCGTCTGCACTGCGCACCCAGGGCGCCCCCGCTGTCCCGGGCGCCCCTAGCGCCCAGGGCGCCCCCAGCCACTCTTACGCAGGAGACTTCAGCGCTGCGGATAAGAGTTGGCCGAGTCAACCAGGGCTCCCCCAGCGTCCAGGGCGCCCCCGTCAAGACCTTATCCCGAGGTTCAAGGGATAAGTCGTTGACTGCGCCTTGTGTGGATCTGCTGCCACGTGGGGGGGGGGGGCGCCCCCGTCGACCAGGGCGCCCCCAGGCACTATAAAAAGGGCCCTAGACCCTCCTCTTCAAGACACCGCTTTCATTCAACACATCCAAACTCTCTGACGACCGCGCTCTGCTCCAAGAACTTCCCTACTCATGTCCGAAGCACCGTCGACCTCCCGCTGCACCGAAACTCGAGCCTACCCCGGGAGTTGGTAAATACAGAAGTGTAATCTTTCTTATTGCAATTTGTATCTCTCTTCTGTACTCATTCTACGCATTATAGAATTGCCCAAAGTAAACGGTCAACGACCGTGGGCCTTGGTGTAGGAGTCGACCCAGGCTCCGAACCAAGTAAAACGACCTTGTTAGCGTTGTGTTGCTTTGTCTCTATTTCCGCCGCGCACTTACTCTTTTTATTTAATCCGAACGATTTGCGACATTCACCCCCCCTCTATCGCATCTCTCGATCCAACAGTTTGCACCGTCGCCCAGCCCTAAAAGGGGATTAAATCGCAACTTAAGCGGAAGTTGAAACACTTCTTCATGAAAAGGACTTACTCTCCTATAACATAATTTCGCTTCATCTTTTTTTGTGCTTGATACCCCCAACCTTCTGGCTAGCCAAGCCCGCTTAGGGATTGGCTTGCTGCGTGGTCGTGAGATTAAACCTCTGCATGACCCTTTAATTTTTTTTATTTTGAAAAATTACCAGAAAATTCAGAAAAATTCCTAATAATCCATGAAAATTATTGGGTGTTACATCAGACTCCTTTTTTCACAATCTTCTGCCGATACGCGCCGTAGGGCCATATCAAACGATGACCTCGAGGAGCAACGATGCCTCGATATGGGCATTCATCATCATCCACGTGTCATGCTCCCATTGTCCGCACGAGGGCGGCTTCTCCTCTATAAAAAGGGGAGGTGAAAAATGTTCGTTTGACTTCTGACATTGTCAATTAGTCGAGTTTGTGCGCTTCATCCTCGTCTACTATTGTCTTCTTTCATTAAGGCTTCTTCCTCAAGCGTAAGTTCCCTCCCTATTCCATCTCCCTCTCCTTCTCTCCTTAGAAGCCATGGGTAAGGAAGGGAAAAAGGACCAAGGTAGGAAGGAGATTTTGGAGAAGGATTACCAACCGGAGTGGTATGAATCCTCTTCCTCTAGGGTTAGGTCAGAAACCCTCCGAGCTACTTGTGAATCATACGGTATTCCGACGGAACTGGAGGTAGAGGTTCTTAGGGTAAATGAATCTCTCGTAGAGCCTCCCCTAGGGTTTTTCACTTTCTTCCTAGGGTAGGTGGAATTAGGGCTTCGCTTTCCTCTTCCACCTTTTTCATGAGCATCTCTTCATGTTTCAATATACCTCTACATCAGATGGCTCCCAACCCTTTCACCCAGATGGGCGAAGCGTTTATCCTCTTCAAGCTCTTTGACATTCCTTTGACCCCCAACTTTTTCCACTTCTTTTTCATCCCCACACAAGCGTCCAAGGGGGCCTTTAGTTTCACGGCTCGCCCCAGCCATAGGTTTATAGGGGGTCTTCCTTCCTCTCATAAGGGATGGAAGGAACGTTTCTTTTTCATCCAACTGTCTCAGCGCCCTTTCAACCCCATTCGCTAGAGGGAAAACCTACCAACACCCCTGGAGCTAGGAGACTTCTAGCAGGATTTGGACTATCAACGGGCTAGGAACATCCTATCTGACATGAAGTTTAGCGGTCCAGAGTGATGAACTCATGTACCGAGCGGGGCTAAGCCCTAAAATCACCAGCATGAGTCCCAGCCTCGGTAAGCTCATATTTTTATAGACACCCATTAATTCTAACTGATCTTTTGTTGCTTGTGCATTGCAGAGGACGTCATGCTATCCTGGGAGATGAACCGACTCCTTAAATGGGAGAAGGCCAATGAACAAGCCCTGGCCCCTCCTCCAGTTCCCCCTGCCTCGGTGGTCGAGTCGGCTGATGCTCCGGAGGAGGCAACGGAGTAGCCCGATGACCAAGGGACGTCGGAGTAGCCTAACACACAAGGAGCGAATTACCGACTTGATGACAAGGGGACGTCGGAGCTGCCTAGTGCCCAAGGAGCCAACCTCTCTCTCACCCTCATCAAGACGGGTGCGAATGAAGAAGGGTTAGTGTCCCAGACCAGGCCACCGACGGATAGAGCAGCCACGAAGCTGAGAAGGAAGCAACCCGATAAGCGATCGGTAATCCAGAGGAGGTTGAGGAACTTTGTACCTCCCAAGCTCCCCCTATCCCTGAGGAGGAAGACATGCCCTCCCCCGAGGAGGAGGACACGATGCCCCTGTCTAAGCGGTTCAAACAGACAACCACTCTAGAGACGGGGCATTAAACAACTACCCCCTCCCCGACCAGTTCCTCTATCACCTCAAAAGGTAAGCAGGCGATGCCCATCGAGCCCCCACTAAGGCTTGACCTCTTGCGCCAGAGGCTCCAAGCGGCGGAGGAGGTGGCTTCTTGAAAACCCCAACCAGTGCAACTGAAGGAGGTCTTCGCCGAGGGTCGTTCTTCCAAGGGAGCATCCAGTTCTGAGGAGGACGTCCTGGGCCCCTCTACAGTGCCCCCGAGGCACCTGCTAGCCAGCTCATCCCCCGCTCTAGAGATACATCCTCCTCCCGGAGTCGAGACGACACACCGAGGAGCCGGGGCGACCTGAGAGGAAGGGCCTTGAGTGCCTCGGCTGGGCCCCTGGACTGCCTGCATGAGTCTCTCCTGAAGGTAAAGGTATTATTTTTTCTTGTTGTCCTTGCTCATTTTTTCTAACCCTTATTGTCTATTGCAGACCGCTTACGACTACCTTGCTGCAGGCTAGCAGCTGTATTCCAGGCAAGAGATTGATCCTCTAGTCTGCAAAGTAGCCACATCAGAGGCAGAGGTCTATCGTGCCCACAGGGGGGTCTCATGCAGGCAGAGGTCAGCAGAGCCCTCAGGGCTAAAGTGGAATACTACATGGACTCCTTGCTGGCCTCAGAATCCGCCTTGCACATCTCTTGCCACCGGGAGCTCCTGCTGTCAGAGAGGGTCATTCCCTTTCAAATGACCTGCGCAATCTGGCCAGGAACGGGAGCAACTCCTAGCCAGGGAGAAGAAGCTGCCCGGGGACATCCAACTTCTAGAGTCTTCGACGGAAGCCTTGAATGGTCGGATACAAGAATAGGCGTGCTAACTGGCCCAGAAGGAATCCGTAATAAAGGCAGCAACTGATCACATGTCTGACCTTCAGGAGGACGTCACCCGGGCCAATTCAGAAATCTTGGCCACCTCAGAGAGGCTTAAGGAAGCCTTAGAAGATAGAGACCAGATGTCCTCTGAGGTGGCCAGTTGAAGGCTTCTAAGGATGAAGCCGAGGCTGAACTACAACGCTACAAGGCTGACGAGGCATCCTGACTGAGAGAGACAGAGGCAGAGCTCAAGGCCAGGTTTTTACAGTCCGATGAATTCAGCGACATTCTGGCTGGACAAGTCCAAAAGCGCCTAAACAACGCTTTAATGGTGTCATCCAGCAGCTCCAGAAGGCCCAATTGCTGAAGCCGGACATGGACCTGAGTTTTATGAGTGTTGGCTAGGTTTGGGATGAGCTCCCACCCGAAGACAAGGAACTATAGGAGCTCTTCCCCCACCTGCGCTATGTGTCTCCCTTTTTACTTTTTAATTGTTTTTTTACTTTTCATGGAATGAAAAAGCTTCCAATCGTACAGAGCCTACATCTCAGTATGCAAATTGAGGGTAGTGTATGCCAACAACACCCTCCTCACTAACCAGGTCCTCAACCACACATCGGTACGAAAAGTATAGGTCTAACACGTTTATCTAGATCTAACAAACCTATCCTAGGTATCCATACAAGGTATATGTAGGAATCAATCCAACTACATATACAAAGTGACATACCACCATATCTATGCACATATGTACGCATGACAAATATCAAGATTGTATGGAACTAAACAGGAGTCATCTAAAAGTGTAAGCAATAGATATCTGATCATAATACACAAAATAGGTATAGCATATAAACCTATTGTTATCTATAGCACACTATGTACAATAGTAAGATAGTATCAAAAAAGATAAGTCAGGAGTATCCGCCTCCGATATAGTAGTCTGTGCGGGTAGAGAACCCCCATCCAAGATCTCCACAACCAGTCAGTGTCCTATATCAAAGGACGTCTTAGCTACCATAACAAATAATAACTAACTATATTAAATATCATAATCAATTAACACTGTCCTAATTAGAATATTCATTTAATTATTCCTAATTAAATGAATACTCTCCATTTAGTCTCAATTCTCAAATCACCACCCAAACTCATGTATGTACCAACCCGTAGCACAAATAGGATAAAAAAGAATAACCCAGGCCACCCACGACAACATAGGAGAACTAAAGGCTCGGCTACACTAGTCCAAATCACGAGTTGAAACCCATATCTCACAACCAATCACATAGAAGCAATGTAACAAAACCAACTTAAAACAATAAGAATCCAAAACCTAAAGCAAAAGTCATCCCAACCACAAATCCTATCTCAAAAGTTGCTTATGGTAGCAACAAAGGGTTAATATAGTTTTTGCCCAAGGCTTCTTATGAAGCATGTTCACAGCAAGAACCAAAGCTACATAAAACAGAACATGTATTGAATTGAGTTTCCAACTTCGAACAGAGCAATCTCACCAACAATCTCATCTAATTTCAAACAGAGGTCTAAATCCATAATTAAAACTTGAAACCTCATCTTGAGATCTCACGGCAAAACATGGGAAACCCAAAGAAAACCAATTCCATTCTTAAATGAACCAAATAGGGGGACATCAATACCTCCAAACGCAGAGCTAAAATTCAATCAGGACTGAAACACAACTTCTAGATCAAAATCGAAATTCAAAACAAGACTCTTATAAAAATCTAATTCCAATTCCTAATTCAATTTCAGATATATATCAAATAGCAACTCCAAGCATGAACATTCCATCAAACGTATCATGCTCAAGCATTAGCATCCCCGATTCATCCCCAAGAAACCCTAAAACCACAACCAACCGATACACCCATAGAAACTCCAATACAAAAACTCGAGGGAGCTCATGGTGGAAAGCCTTAGATCGGAAAAGGACTCGACAAAACCAAGCAAACAACCATTCGAATTGTTCTACACCCTAAGAACCGTGTTAGGCTCAGCGTCACCTGATGGTGCTGGTGAGGTCAGCTCTGAACTGATCTGGTGAAAATCCACAATTGGCACAACGTGAAAAGAGGCATATCTTCTAGGGAGCAGACGATCGCGTACCCTAGCTCGCCGGAGCACCGTTAGATCAGTCAATCGCGAAATTGTGGTGGAAGCTGGGCGGGCAGCGAAGTTAAGTTGCCTGCAGATATGAGGGGAAAGGGGGAATCGAGACGGTGGCTACGGGCGAAGGGAATAGGGATGAGGAGGAAGGGATTTAAGTGCACCCTTTTTGTGGAAACCCCCTTTCAATTTGGAAAATCACTCCCCTATCCTTAATACTAAGATTTTTAACAATTTAACCCTTCCAAGTTTTGGCTATTTTGTAAACTAACCCTTGCCTTTAGGTTTTTTTTTATGTATATAGCCCCTACGATCTCCAAAATTCCGATCCAAACCCTCAAAAATAGCATTTTTCTTTCACTCCGCCCCTTACAAGTTTCAAGTTTAATCTAATTAAAGCCTTAAACTTTGCCCATAGGCCTGGAAACTCTAACATCTTCTACAAAGTCCTCCGAAAAAATTTTTGGTCCAAATTTTTGAGTCGCCGAATCTATCATTCTCCTCTACTAATAAAAAATTTGGTCGCCAAATTTCGTATATACATACAGTATATACTAACCACACCTATACCGTGTAAATGTTGGACGAAAACTAATCATATGTTTCCTAGGTAGGGTAGCAACCTATATAATCCAGTAAACTCCATTATTTTTGTTCGACAACTAGTATCTCGCCAGCCGCTAGGTACACTCCTAGACCTCATGTTCTAATCGTAGATACCCACTAGATCCCATCCAAGTGTATCCGTGCTAAGCAGTAAAGAGGACTAGCAATATTTATCATTATTTGAGCTAAAAGATGCATAAACGAATATCATACCGTGAAAGGCCGATCCATCGGTCTGTATGCATATACTCGTCCCGTCTTAACCAGGCGGTGGCATCCTCGGAACTGGTTGGGATGGATATCCAGGAGCTGCAATTACCTACTGCGGCTGGTGTACCGGATAGGTCGCGGCAAACTGCTTAGGCTAATACGTCAGATGTGTCTGACAATAATTGCCTGTCGCAGAATACTAGGGTGCTACCTGTGGGATCGATTAGAATCGATAGACGGGGGTGAATATCGATAAAATCGTTTCGGATTAAAAAGAATAATTATGCAGTGGAACAATTCAAATCAATGCTAACACTTTTATTTTTACTTGGTTCGGAGACTAGATCGGCTCCTACTCCAAGGCCCACAGTCCTTGTGTAGCGACCCGCCTTCTCTCTGCCTTAGACGGATCGTTATTTTTGTCTACTTCTCTACTCTAATGCACGACTAGGAATGCGGAAATCTTTTTTTTTCTTCTCAATTTAAATCTATCTATGATATACTAACTCTAATAGTCATGCATGATACCATGGCACACTTCTTTACATCTATAGGACTTTTCTGCAATGGTACCAGTCGACTGCGATCTGACCAGTCGACTGGTATCGGCCTCAGAAAGTTTCTGGGCGCGGCACCAGTCGACTGGCCTCTTGGCAGTCGACTGGTGTATCGGACAGAAGCTACTGTTCGATAGGGCAGTCGACTGGTTCTGAACCAGTCGACTGGCACGCCTGAAAACTGAAAATTCAGATTCGAAACTTAGTTTCCAAAAGCCCACTAAACATATAGTTTCAAGCCATAACAAGACACAACACCATTTCTATACTCTATACTAGTTTCCTAAACATTTTAGCCAATCAAAACAACTTCATAAACTCGAAATTAGAACTTTTGTGGAAGTAAATAAGCTATTCAAGTTTATATGAACTTTAACCTTAGAGTTTGTACCAATCTTGACTCCTATGCATTCATAACACTAAATACATGTTCTATAACCTTGCTAAAGCATTATGAAATGTGAATGCAACTTTTCTAAACATATTTAAGCAATAAAACTTGATTCAAGGGGGAACTAGTACTATCTTGGCACATGCATCAATATCTCCAACAAAGTATCAATATTCCAAACTACTCACACTTCTACTCATCCAATGCAATCATAATGATATGTATGCTAAATGAAATGACATGGAATCTTTACTCTAAGAAATTGAGCATGTGAAACTATCCAAAGCTTAAATGTTCGCTAAACTCCATAAAGCAATAACTTGGAATTTGAATAAACTTAAACATTGTAATTCAAATAACTAAATTGTCTCGTCTC
Source organism: Boesenbergia rotunda (assembly GCA_024364735.1). Lineage (NCBI taxonomy): Eukaryota > Viridiplantae > Streptophyta > Magnoliopsida > Zingiberales > Zingiberaceae > Boesenbergia > Boesenbergia rotunda. The sequence continues at coordinate 106,187 of JAGFNQ010005258.1, forward strand.
AAGGATCTCTCCAAAATCAGCCACCACACACACGTCGCTCAGCATCGCCTTGTCGCCTTCCTTCAGAATTGCTTGTCTTTACCTTTACCTACAGTAAGAGGAAATGCATCTATAAGCATAAAGCTTAGTAAGTACTATCTAGCTCACAAAATCTCGAAATGTGCAAACATGCTTCTTGAACAATATGAAATCACATGAGATACTTATATGCTTGAAAGAAACACTAAGAACATGTATGACTCAAAACATGCATACTCAAGCATTAATAAATCTTAACTCACTTTTCTTGGCTTAACTTGAAACTTTAGCAATCCTTTAACTTAAAATCTTTCTTTAACTCTTTGAAAACTTTCTTAAACTTTAGAAAACTTTGCTAAAGCATATACTTGAAAATAATAATCACTTGGATCCACTGAAGACGTAAGTACCATCTCATGCGCGTTCCCTAAAAGGTTGGGGTAGCGAGCCACCAATCCTAATAGAGCAGACCTTGGTCTACCAGGGCCAAGACCTTGGAATTGGACACCTGGATTTCTTTAACGACGCCCTTGGACGCCGGGTACTGGCCTTGGAAAATAAAATAGCTTTTCTTTCTTTTCTTTCTTATCTGTAAATGCCTTGGCATTTTCTCGAGCACCTTGCGTGCTAAAATCCCTAAGTCTTGACTTTTGGGGATTTCTTAAGGCCTTGGCCTTTTCTTTTCTTATCTTTATCTTCTCTTTTCTTTTCTCATAACTTTCTTAGCCCCTAATCTCATATAGGGTGCTTAATCAAACTTATACAAGCATATAATGAACTAAGATCACATGAAAAATCTCAAACTAAAGGTAAATGTCTCTTTTAAAACTTTTAAAGGAAATTCTTGCGGAAAAACCGCCTCTTACTGCAGGTGAGCAGTACTTACCTTGATATCTTGGACTTACAACCAAGAACGGCGTCGGAGGTTCGGAAGAAAATTGAGATCTCGGAGAATTCTTCGCGCCTACGCGTTCCTCTCGTCGCGGGGATCCCGAATATAGGAATATCTCTCGGAGGAGAGCCTTGGCCGGCCCTCTAGAGCTTGGTGTTGTTTCGCCCAAGAGAGGAGAGGGGAAGGAGTCGGCGCAAGCTTGGGCGAGGGAGAGGGTTTGAGAGAAAATAAAATTCCTCTCTTAACTTATCTATTTATACTATCTTTATGGAAAAAAAACGTAACTACTTTATAAATTTATTTCTCTCCACCTTTTGTTGTCTTGATACCCTAGCCCAGCCGGTTCCGTGCGCGCCTGCTCTCGTGGTGGTCGCGGGTTCGATCCCCCTGCTGCCCTTTAACGTTTTTCCTTTTTTAAAAATACTAAACGAACTCGGAAAATTCCATAAAAATATTCTAAAAATTCCTAAAAATATCTAGAATATTTCTAAACCATTTTTAAATAATTCTAAGGACTTTAAGAACTAAAAATGGAAATTTTGGGGCGTTACAATCCCCCATACCTTATAAAAAGTTCGTCCTCGAACTTAGAATAATTCTGGATATCTTTCTCTCATGCTGTCCTCACGTTCCCAAGTAGCCTCCTCATGCTTTTGATTCTGCCAGATGACCTTCACTAGTGGAACTTCTTTGTTTCTTAATCTTTTAACTGCTTTGTCCACTATCTGTGTCGGTCTGCTCTCATAGCTAAGATCTTCTTGGATCTGTACTGACTGAGCCTGAATCACTTGGCTGGGGTCGTGAATACACTTCTTTAGCATAGAGACATGAAAGGTACTGTGGATAGCTGACATATCCTCTGGCAAGTCCAGCTCATAGGCTACTATAATCTTGTAGGGTCCTATGTAGCGAGGACTCAGCTTGCCCTTTTTGCCAAATCTCATCACTCCCTTCATAGGAGCGACCTTGAGAAATACTGTATCTCCAACTTGAAATTCAAGTGGCCTACGGCGTGTGTCAGCATAACTTTTCTGTCTACTCTGGGCAGTCTCAATCCTCTGGCGGAGCGTCTGGATAGCCTGAGTGGTCTCATCTATAAGCTCAGTCTGGCTGTCTAGTCCTGACTCCATCTCTTTCTTCTCACAAGCTTCTTGCCAACATATGGGTGATCTACATTTCCTGCCATATAATGCCTCATAAGGTGTCATCCTGATGGTGGCCTGATAGCTATTGTTGTAGGCGAACTCAGCTAAGCACAGAAATTTGCACCAACTGCCTTTAAAGTCCAACGCACAAGCCCTGAGCATGTCTTCTAAAATCTGATTTACTCTCTCTGTTTGTCCATCTGTCTGGGGATGGAAAGCTGTGCTGAACTGAAGTCTGGTGCCTAGGGCGTCCTGAACACACCTCCAAAAATGGGAGATGAACCGCCCATCTCTGTCAGAAACGATCGACTTCGGAACTCCGTGAAGCCTGATTACTTCCTTCACGTACAGCTGTGCTAACTGCTCTACCGAATGCGATAACTTGATGGCTAGGAAGTGGGCAGACTTGGTCAATCTATCCACTATCACCCAAATTGCATCGTGTCCATGGGTGGTTCTTGGAAGACCTGTGATAAAGTCCATGGATATTTCTTCCCACTTCCACTCTGGAATGGGAAGTGGCTGTAGAACTCCTCCTGGTCTCTGGTGTTCTGCTTTGACCCTCTGGCAGGTCAAGCAGGTACTGATATATCTGGCCACGTCTCGCTTGAGTCCAGACCACCAGAATCTTTTCTTTAAATCTTGATACATCTTGGTAGAACCAGGATGCATAGAGTATGGGGTACTGTGGGCCTCTTCTAGAATATTCTTTCTTAGTTCCTCATCATTGGGGACGCAAAGGCGGTCTCCAAAATAGAGGATGCCACTGTCTGATACTCGAAACTCTGAATTTTCTGCCTCTTGGATCCCCTGCTTGATCTTCTGGATCTCTGGGTCTTGATCTTGCTTTTCTTGTATATCTTTAAGCAGGGTTGACTCTAGGGTCAATGCAGAAAATTGCCCAACCATAACCTCGACTCCAAAATCTTTTATTTCTTTCTGAAGTGGTGGAGACAGTGATGATAGGGACATCAGTGCTGCACAGGATTTTCTGCTCAGTGCATCTGCCACTTTATTAGCTTTACCTGGGTGGTAGAGGATTTCACAGTCATAATCTTTGACCAACTCTAGCCACCTGCGCTGCCTCATATTCAGGTCCTTCTGAGTGAAGAAGTACTTCAAACTTTGATGGTCTGTGAAGATTCTGCACTGCACTCCATACAGGTAGTGTCTCCAGAGCTTCAGTGCGAAAACCACAGCTGCTAGCTCAAGGTCATGCGTAGGATAATTCTTCTCGTAGTCCTTGAGCTGTCTGGAGGCATATGCTATTACTTTACCGTCTTGCATGAGGACAGCTCCAAGGCCCATCTTGGATGCATCACTGTAGATGTCAAAGGCCTTGTCACTCTCTGGAACAGTCAGGATGGGAGCACTGGTCAGTCTCTTCTTCAGCTCTAGAAAACTGTGCTCGCATTTATCTGACCATTCAAACTTCTTGTTCTTTCTGGTCAAGGCTGTGAGTGGAGAGGCTATTCTGGAAAAGTCCTCCACAAATTTTCTGTAATATCCTGCCAGGCCTAAGAAGCTTCTGATTTCACTGGCATTCTTGGGTCTACACCAGTTGCTGACTGCTTCTATCTTGGCTGGATCAACTTGAATGCCTTCTTTGGATACAATGTGACCTAGGAAGGTCACCTGATCTAGCCAAAACTCACACTTTGAGAATTTTGCATAGAGCTTCTCCTGCTGAAGGATCTGCAGCACTATCCTCAAGTGTGTAGCATGGTCCTCTGGAGTCTGTGAGTATATGAGAATATCATCAATAAATACAATGACGAATTTATCGAGATACTCCCTGAAGATGTGGTTCATCAGCTCCATGAAGACTGCTGGAGCATTGGTTACTCCAAAAGGCATTACTACAAATTCGTAGTGGCCGTATCTTGTCCTGAAGGCCGTCCTGGGGATGTCACTTTCTTTAACCTTTAGCTGATGATACCCAGAACGCAGATCTATCTTCGAGAACACTGTAGCCCCTTTGAGTTGATCAAATAAATCATCTATTCTAGGAAGGGGGTACTTGTTCTTGATGGTTACCTTGTTCAGAGCTCTGTAGTCTATGCACAGACGCATAGACCCATCCTTCTTCTTGACGAAAAGTACAGGAGCTCCCCAGGGTGAATGACTCGGGTGGATGAAGCCCTTGTCTGTAGCTCCTGGAGTTGCTCTTGTAATTCCTTCACTCTGCTGGAGCATACGATAAGGTGCCTTCGAAATTGGGTTGGTTCCTGGGGCCAACTCAATTTCAAACTCAATTTCCCGATTGGGAGGGAGTCCTGGTAACTCTTCAGGAAACACCTCAGGATAGTCACAGACTACCCTCACTTCTTCTCTCTTCAATCCTTCTCCTTGACTCGCATCCACTATATGAGCTAGAAACCAGAGCACCCCTTCTCTGACATTCTCTGAGCTTGTAAGGTAGGTAGGAACCTATTTATCTTTCTCCTTGGGTCTCCAATAAACTCAACCGAAGGTTCTGCTTCTGGTGTGAACTTGACTTTTTCTTGCGGCAGTCTATAGAAGCATTATACTTGCTCAAGAAGTCCATTCCTAAAATGACATCGTAATCCTTCATCTCAAGGACTAACAGTCACTGTAGAGCTCTCGGTTGGAAATCTAGATTGATACTGCCCTTAGCCTCTCAGTAGAGGCCATTACTTCCCCTGACGGTAAGGTTGTTAAGAACTTCATCGTTCAACCTTTCTGGTGGCCTTTATACTGTTTAAGTAGTGCTCAGTGATCAAAGCACTACTTATTAGTTCCTCGGAGGTTTGCAGCCTCTTAACACCGCTAGCCCCCCTTCAACGCTATCTCAGGCCTTAACATCTTGAGCATTAGCCTAACTATCTCTTTTTCTGTGCTAACTAGCTCTGGGCACAGATGAGCTAACCGCTTAAACATCTTCACTGCTTCATCCACGGATAGTTCTCCTTGTCTGAACTCCGTGAATTCATCATAATGCTTGTTGGTTACTTGCATGTGAGAGTATTCTTCGAAGAACTCAGTCTCGAAGTCGGCCCATGTCATCTGGCTGACATTTCTCTTGGCCTTGACTCTCTTCCACTATATTCTAGCATCTCCCGTAAGGCAGAAAGATGCACACTTTATCTTCTCTACCTCATGCCAGTCCAGTAGCCCTACTATTCTTTCCAACGTTTTGAACCATGCTTAAGCATCCCATGGTTTGCTTGTGCCTGGAAGTTCCCTGGCTTCAGTTTCTCCTACTGAATGAGGTACGCTTCTTGCCTTCTAGGAGCTTGCTCCTCGTTTTGGGCCTTTCTAGGACGTCCTCAAATGTATAACTTAACACTTAATGGTAATGTTCCCAAACTTGCTTTAGGATACAAAACCTTGGTCTTGATTCTTATCTCNCGTCAGCCTTCCAATGTCCAGACTGCTTGCACACGAAGCACTTGCCTTTCACTTCTTCATGCGACTCTGAGGTCCCTGTAATCCTGCCACTTTCTTTGCCCCAGCTTGTTTCTTCTTCTTCTTACATTTCGGTTTAGAAGTAGAAACCCCTTGAGCAAAAAGTATGTGAACTCCGAAGAGAAAACTCCTCTACGCCTGGAGTTTTGTCAGAAGTTCCGGTCATGAATATGTACGTTTGTCCATATTGTAGCTTATGCGAAACTTCTCAAAACTCTTTGGTAGAGATTGGAGATGAGATCGACCTAGGATTCCCCATCGATTTCTGCTCCAAGGATTTTGATCTCTTTCAGCCAAGTCATCATTTTGAAAACATGTTCCCTCACGGGCATACCCTCAATCATGGTGGTTGTTGTCAAGTTCTTCATGACCTCTTGCCTAGCGGCCTGATTATGGTGTTCGAAGAGTTCATCGAGCTTGGATGTTTTATCACTGGTAATGGAAGAAGCCTGATGTTGATGACTCTGAGTCATCTTGTCTGCTTCTAACCACTGCCTAAAATATTGTATCTCCTCTTCACCATTAATCTCGCTAGGTTTTTCAGCACAGAACTCGACAAGCTCACATTTGGATTCCTCGGCAGTTGCGACAAAGTCCAAGTTTAATTTCCAATCCTTATTATTAGTGGCATTAAGTTCATTTTCTCTTAGAATTAAATCAAGTGGGTCTAGATCCATTATGAAAACACCTGAGAATCACAACAATCACACACTTTAGATTTCAAAAATAAATTGATTCCTCAAACCAATAATTTTGAAATCAACCAACACCTCAAAACACCGAGAATTTTGCATGCCACGTTAGTGTGGACGTATACGAATTCCACATTTGTAAGAGAAGGTTTTACCCATTAATTTTATTATTTTGTCAACCTAACTTTTTGACAAATAAAATTAATAGTTGGCCCTCTTTGACCCTACGAATAATAGCAGTGACTCCGTTGGAGAGGATACTATTATTTGCATCTAATTGTTTACCATTATATGATACTAAGAAAATTACCTCAAATTATGTGTTTTTCGTTGGAGAAAATCACACACTCCTAAATAATCTCCTATAATCCTATCTGACCCAGTGATCTGCAGAACAAGCACATCCGTTGTGGAGGAAGGCACTCAGAGCTGACACAGACTTTTTCGCATCTCTTGCCAAATTAGTAATGGAGGCCGTGGGACCCTTAGGGTCCCTCTCCCACTTAGTTATTAGTAATGAGGAATTTTTATGCACAAACACAAGAAGCACATAAACCAACATAATAAACAAGAAAAATTCTAGATTTTTCCAACTATCATAGCCTTGGTCTCCAATGTGCCTCCAGTCGTGTCGCCACCTCGTTTGCTCCTCCCTACACCATGCGCAAGCCTCCATGAAGGGATCACCGAGCCGAGATGACTAGCAATTATTTATTTACATCCATCGATCCTATACTCCACGAAGGAGTGTACATATAATCTAGATCGAAAGTAAATAAAAGCTCGACTTAACACGTGTCATATTTAATTACAAAAATTAAATACCTATCTAGCCTCGTCAACCTCGAGGATTCAATTACTTATAATAATGCACAATCAATCACATACAACCATTATTTAAGCCATGATAAGTTGGAATCTAGTGCCTGCAACAAAGAGTTAGCCTACGCACATCCACATATCATCTAGCAAAAATAAAATATATGATAATGTACAAAAAAAGTAACCAAATCCTAAACACACAACCCGAAACCTCAGCTCTGATACCAATTGATGGGTGTATAGCGTATGGCTTGGAGGGTTTCCTAAGCGAACACGGGGTCGAACATGAGAGACCTCTCCATGTCTATGGATTAAAAATTTAATCCGAATGGAGACCTATCTCCCAAACGACCATCTCGTCATCGTATTAATTGATTCGAGTTACAACTTAGCCAAACTCAAAGTTTGAGTCTTGTAACTCGCCTAACCAATTGATCGCAGAAAAGACGACGAGCGGATCGCCAATTTTTGTGTTTATCTTTGGGGTCCATGACATGATTATGTGGGGGCCGGTGCCGTCAATAGAGGGGGGTGAATATCGACTCGTTAAAAACATTTGCAGAAACTTGTCGTAAATTCGATCGTTTGTTCTAGACACAGAGTTAGTAGCACAGCGGAAAAATAAAAGCAAACAAACAACAAAACAAACAGAGTAGACACGCGGGTTTACTTGGTTCCCAACCCCCCAGGGTCAGTACGTCCAAGGCCTAAGCACGGGAAGCGCCCGTCCACTAATGGTCTCTGAAGTGTCGCGCACTTCCTCCTGGAGATGCTTAAAATGATCTTGGAATTGGTGTTCTGAGTTGAGGGGCCGAAGCCCCCTTTATAGCTTTGTCTAGGGCGAATATGTTGCAATGGGGTGCCTCACAAGTCTCGGTCAAACGTCATCTTTGCACAGAACTCGCAGCAGGGATAAGATTCCCTTCCTAGGCGCATGTATCAACACAGGCACCTGGGAGCCCTCAGACGACTGTGTTAACAGGTGCCTGGGAGGGGCTGCCCAGTCCAGGGTGCCCTAAAGTTCTGGGCGCCTGTATTGACACCGGCGCCCTAGAAGTCCTTCCAGGTAGCTTTTTCTTCTTTGTTTGCTCTTCTGTCTTGCCTCCAACTTTAGGTACCTACAATACAATCAAAGACAAGACAAATATGCAGATATATATTCTTAACCTTAATGAATTTATTCTGACTTCGAATTTCCACAAAACCCTAGGTCAAACCGATGCCTATGTTCCCTTCCCGGGGAACGCGCCTTTCACCTACTCCTCTCAGGAGAAGTTTTTCCAACTGGCCCATCCAATTGGACTTTTGCCCAGCTTCACTCACCAGGACTTCGTGCCTAGTCCACGACCAGGACTTATTACCTAGCTATAGTCACTAGGACTTTTTCCCAGCTTCACTAACTAGGACTTCGTGCCCAGTCCACGACCAGGACTTATTGCCCAATCCTATGTCAGGACTTCGGTGCCCATCCCTCGACCAGGACTTATTGTCCAATTCCTCGAATTAGGATTTCATGCCCAACCCTCGGTCAGGTCTTCGGTGCCTAGCCCACGGCCAGGACTTAGTGTCCAATCCATGTCAGGACTTAGTGCCTAGGATAACTAGGACATTCCTTCATTTTGGTACTATTTTCTTGACTACCCTTCTCTTGTTCAATATATCACTGACTTAAGCATATTGTTAAACATTGAAACACTCAAGGAGGACATCACTGATGCATCTTGCACAAACATTCTCCCCCTTTTTGATGTTTGACAATATCTTAAGTTAGATTGCATTAAAAGGCTAAGTTATAATCCTTGGGATAAAATGGAAAAAATTGATCTACGTTTTGAAAAAATATTTTGATTTACATTTTGATCCTTTGGAAAAATTTCTAACTTTAGCTCTCTATCCTTTGGGAGAAAGAAACAAATTTCTAAATTAAACGCACTCTCCTCCTTTGTCATACATCAAAAAAATTGACAAAACAAACTTGCACCAACAATGAAAATTAGAAAAAAAAATTCTTTTTGAAAGTACTTAGTATAATTCATTGAAAGCATATCATTTATGATAAACAATTTCCGAAACTCTTCCCTTATTATTTTGAAACAGACTAAGTACTAGTAAAGTATTATAAAAAAAACCAAGTACTTAGATTGCGCCTAAAAAATATTTTGTACTTTGAAAAGTATTTTGAACTTAGAAAATTTTTGCACTTAGAAACATATTGCCTAAACAAAATTTCATTTAGAAAAGATTTTTAAAAAAGTTGGACTCATAAAAGATTTTCACTTAAAAAATAAGTATGCACTTTAGAAAAAAAATTTCACTTAGAAAAATATAGTGCATTTAGAAAAATTAGTATTTAGAAAAAACATTTGCACTTAGTACTTTGAAAAATGTTTTGCACAAAAAAAATTTGTACTTTGGAAAAATATTGTGCACTTTAGAAAAATATTAGTACTTTGAAAAATATTGGAAAAAATTGTTCTTTGAAAAATCTTGCACTTAAAAAATATTTTTTTTCAAAATGATATTGTACTTAGTATTTTGAACAAATTTGTGCAAAAAAACATTGTACTTTGAAAAATATTTTGCACTTTTAGAAAATTTTTGCAAGAAATAGTTGTTTTTTAATATAATTTTTGTTTTGAAAACATAATATTTTACTTGACTTGGTTTCTTTTCCAGTCTGACACAATTCTAGTAAACCTTGTTAACTACAAGGACATTTCCCTAGGTGTCCTGGAAATACTCCAAACTCAAGTAAATATTATTTCAAATTGATTAAAAAAAAATTTTGAAAGTAATTTTTAAAATGATAGATTTTTAAAGAAAAATTACTTATGTTTTCAAAAGGATTCTGAAAATACATTATATGAAAACATTTTAACATATTCAATAATTCTTTTAATTTGACCTCCCCCTAAACTTGACACAGTCCTCAGAAGCTTGTTGACTACAAGTAATCTTCCTCTGAGTCTTAGGGTTTGATTCAGAACAAAAGAATTATCTAATAATTTCAAAAAATAATTGTCAGAAAATTTTCTAATTTTGAAAATAATTGTCAAAAAATTTTCTTTTGACTTAGACTCCCCCTAAATCTAACACATCCTAGGAGTCCTTGTAGATTATGAAGAAGACTTCCTTTGTGTCTTTAGGGTTTATCAAAAATCAAAAAGAGTATTTTAAGACAATTTTTGAACGACCTTTTGAAATAAAAAGACAATTTTCAAAAGAATATTTTGAAGGATGAACTGAGTTTTTAAGATAATTTCCGAAAACACATTTTGAAATGATAGTAATTTTCAAAGCACAAGACTTTTCGAAAAAGATTTATTTTGAAGAAAAATCTCCCCCTGAACTCGACATCGTTTGACTCTATCTAAGTGTCTTAAGGGACTTTAGTGTTGACCTAAAAGACTTATGTCTAATTGTGTAGGTTAAACAATTTTTTGAAAGGATATAATTTTGAAAATGTATGATATATAAGCAATCAAACAAGCATGAAATCCATAAAACATTATTATGTTAAAATATTATTTTGAAAATAGATTTTTAGGAAAATATCCTAACAATTTTGGAAAACATTTTGAAAAGCATCTTTCAATTTATTAGTCCTTAATATCTCACCCATTCTAAATGTCTCAGTACAAGCAAACATAGTTGTCGTATGGGTGTATTGTGAGATGCTTGAATAATTTTTCTTTGAATTAATGTTAAATCTAAGATTTAATTAAAACTTATGTTAGATTCAAATTTATCAAATAGTAAATTAAAAATGAGTTTCAATAATTGGCTTCCAAGTCTTGGCGAGGCACAGAGGCCTTCTTTGGTCATAGCCTTATTGGAGCAACAACTCTTTCCTTGACAAAGCCTTTTACTGAAAGTTCATTTTCAAATTACTTCTTGAAAAATTTTGGTCTAACTAGCTTAGGTTTTGGATCGGTATCTTCGACTAGTTTCACCAGACTAAACAGACCAAGTGTAACGACCCTCTCTTGCTAACTTTGACCTTATAGGGTCGTTACGTTGACTTTACTGTTAGGCCAGCCAAAATACAAAAAAACGTTAATTTTATTGGCTTTGCCAAGATTTGACCTATAAACCTCTTAGGTTGCAAGACTGAAGCACTAACCATCAGCACTACAACAACTTTTGTTTTACAATAGCACCAGTCGACTGATGTAGTTGACTGCACCTGGGACTCACTCACCCAAATGTTTCTGTTCCCTCGACCAGTCGACTGATACCTGCATCAGTCGACTGATACGCCTGGAACTGCAGTTTCCAGGTTTCAGAAACACCGTTCAAGTATATATATACATTCTACTTCAACTACACAACAAGATTATAGACTCACAAACATAATAACCATAATCATACTCCATTTGCATGCATTTCCAACTCCAAATTAACTACTCAAACTTAAAATCTTTGCGGAAGTAAACTACTAACATAAACTCAAAAGCAAATACTCATAAGATTCTATTGTTTAGAGTTTTAAACGCTAAACAAAAATCATCCCGAAGGATCCTACTCCACGGTTCCGCCGCCACTAACATGAATCATCCATCCTTGAGTCTCCTTGCCTTACATCTTCCCTTTACCTTTATCTTCAGTAAAAGGATGCAACTATAAGAAAATAGCTTAGTAAGTAGATACCTATCTCACAAAAATATGCAATCGATATCAAACATGCTCTTGGTCAAGAATGCTTGCTTTCAAACATATGTACTGAAAATGCTATGCTTAAAATGAATAAGCTCATGAATACACTTGTAACAAATGTTGCATTTGGAAACTTTGCTTGAAATGAAAATTGTGTAACATGTTTGAAATGATTTCTTGCTTTTGAAAAACTTGAAACTTATACACTTATACTTCTTATACTTCAAAATAATAAACATCCTCCTTTGGGCCCGGCATAGTACCAATGCGCGCATCCCTAATAGATTCGGGGTAGCTAGCCACCGAATCCTAATAGAGCGTCTACTAGCTTGCCTAGTTTTAAGGGCCTTGTGCCCGGTACATGCCACTTAGAAAGTAATATATTTAACTTGTACTCATGCTTATACTTAACTTGCTTAACTTAGCACATATCTTGCACATAGGAAGTAGGGTTCCCAAAACTTGCTTTTGGGACTTCTTAAAGCCTTGGTCTTGTACTCCTCAAGGCACCTTGCGTGCCATGATCCCAAAACTTGCTTTTGGCCAATTCAAAACCTTGGTTTTCACCCCATACATTCCATCGAATACCTTGCGTGCCAAAATCCCAAAATATACTTTTGGGCAAATCAAGACCTTGGTCTTGCTATACTATGATCACATCATACAAAAGACATGAAAATCATGTTTAAAACTCATTAGAGAACTACTTTTACTGCAGATGAGAGATCTACTTACATCCTTATGCTTAGAACTCACTATACCGACGTAGCATCTAGCGTGGTACTCCTCGTCCACTTCCTTCGCACGATCTGGATCTTGAGCGCAAGAAAAGAAGTGGAGAAACCCTTGTTCCTTTCTTATTTTCGGCAAGGGAGAGGAAGAATGAGAAAACTCTTAGTTTTCTCTTCTTCTATTCTTTTATATACTAAGTGGAAGTTGAAGCATCACTCATAAAAGATGCTTACTATCACTTATCTAATATCAATTCCATATTTTAACAAAATAATGACTAGCTTAACTAGAAACTTGCAACCAACACTTATCTTAGGTTATGGGTTTGATTCTTTACTCTGACTCATTTAAAAGGAAAATTTAATTTCTTTTTATTTATTTTGGAAAATTTTTGAAAAATTCAATTGTTACACCAAGTAGGGTTCGCCTTACCCTACTTGACCTTATTAGAAGGGCTTCCCTAACATATTCTGAAAAATTCTTTTGTCCTTAATTAACCATTCTAAATCATGCAGAAATTTAAATATGAATGTCACGACATATATTAAAAAAATAGCAAATGCATGAGCATGTCATTTATGCATGATTCATCAAGTCAAGGCATTTTTAATTAAGTTTCTAATAATGTATCAAATTCCCAATTTGATACATATCGTGTGAACCCGCGAATATGCCATGTAACGCCCCAAAATTCCCATTTTTAGTTCTTAAAGTCCTTAGAATTATTTAAAAATAGTTTAGAAATATTCTAGATATTTTTAGGGATTTTTAGAATATTTTTATGGAATTTTCCGAGTCCGTTTAGTTTATTTAAAAAAAGAAAAACATTTAAGGGCCGCAGGGGGTTCAAACCCGCGACCAGCAGGAGACCAGGCGCGAGCGCGACCGGCTAGGCTAGGGTATCAAGCACAATGAAAGTTGGAGAGAAATATATTTATAGAGTAGTTACGATTCTTTTCATAAAGATAGTATAAATAGATAAGTTAAGAGAGGAAATTAGATTTTTGGTTTTCTCTCTTCCTCACCCTAGCCGCGCTAGACAGCCTCCCTTCTCCTCTCTTGGGCGACGCCAACCAACACCAAGGCCAAGGGGGCCGGCCAAGGTTCTCCTCCGAGAGATATTCCTATATTCGGGATCCCCACGACGAGAGGAACGCGTAGGCGCGAAGAATTCTCCGAGATCTCAAGTTTCTCCCGAGCCCTAGACGTCAATCTTGGTTGTAAGTCCAAGATATCAATGTAAGTACTGCTCACCTGCAGTAAGAGGCGGTTTTTCCGCAAGAATTTCCCTTAAAAGTTCTTAAAAAAGAGATTTCCTTTTTGTTTAAGTTTTTGCATGTGATCTTAGTTCATTATATGCTTGTATAAGTTTGATAAAGCACCCTATGTGAGATTAGGGGCTAAGAAAGTTATGAGAAAAGAAAAGAGAAGATAAAGATAAGAAAAGAAAAGGCCAAGGCCTTAAGAAATCCCCAAAAGTCAAGACTTAGGGATTTTAGCACGCAAGGTGCTCGAGAAAATGCCAAGGCATTTACAGATAAGAAAGAAAAGAAAGAAAAGCTATTTTATTTTCTAAGGCCAGTACCCGGCGTCCAAGGGCGTTGTTAAAGAAATCCAGGTGTCCAATTCCAAGGTCTTGGCCCTGGTAGACCAAGGTCTGCTCTATTAGGATTGGTGGCTCGCTACCCCAACCTTTTAGGGAACGCGCATGAGATGGTACTTACGTCTTCAGTGGATCCAAGTGATTATTATTTTCAAGTATATGCTTTAGCAAAGTTTCTAAAGTTTAAAGAGTTTTCAAAAAGTTAAAGAATAGCTAAAGTTTCAAGTTGAGCCAAGAAAAGTAAATTGAGATTTATTAATGCTTGAGTATGCATGTTTTGAGTTATACATGTTCTTAGTTTTCTTTCAAGCATATAAGTATCTCATATGATTTTCATATTGTTCAAGAAGCATGTTTGCACATTTCGAGATTTTGTGAGCTAGATAGTACTTACTAAGCTTTTTGCTTACTAGTTGCATTTCCTCTTACTGCAGATAAAGGTAAAGGCAAGCAATTCTGAAGGAAGGCGACGAGGCGGTGCTGAGTAAAGTGTGTGTGGTGGCTGATTTTGGAGAGATCTTTGAGACGAGACAATTTAGTTATTTGAATTACAATGTTATAGTTTATTCAAATTTCAAGTTCTTGCTTTATGGAATTTAGCGAACATTTAAGTTTTGGATAGTTTTACATGCTCAATTTCTTAGAGTAAAGATTCCATGTCATTTCATTTAGCATACATATTCTTATGATTGCATTGGATGAGTAGAAGTGTGAGTAGTTGGAAAGATTGATACTTTGTTAGAGAAATAGATGCATGTGCCAAGATAGTATTAATTTCTCTTGGAATCAAGTTTTTATTGCTTAAATATGTTTGGAAAAGTTGCATTCACATTTCATAATGCTTTAGCAAGGATATAGAACATGTATTTAGTGTTATGAATGCATAGGAGTCAAGATTGGTACAAACTCTATTGTTAAAGTTCATATAAACTTGAATAGCTTATTTTCTTCTGCAAAAGTCCTAATTTCAAGTTTATGGATTCATTTTGATTGGCTAAATTGTTTAGAAAACTGGTATAGAGTATAGAAATGGTGTCATGATTCTATATGGCTCGAAAGTATAGGTTTGGTGGAGTTTTGAAGCAAGTGCCGAAACCTGAAAATTCAGATTTCAGGCTTATCAGTCGACTGATACAGTATCAGTCGACTGATACCCGAAAGCTGAGTTGGGTGAGGCAGGTTATAATAAGTATCATTTTTCGAGTTTTTGAGAAAGAAAGTGTGACATTGTATCATGCATGACTACTTAAGTTAGAATATCATTCTTAGATGAATTTAAAAGAAAAAAAAAGATTTCCGCATTTTTAGTCGTGCATTAGAGTCGAGAAGTAGACAAAAGTAACGATCCGTCTAAGGCAGGAGAAGGCGGGTCGCTACATGCCAACCCACTTTGACATATTTAATTTTATTAATTTGATTATTGCAGTTGGGTAAGATTTTATTTAATTTAAGTTTAAGTTATTAAGATTTAATTATAATTTAAGTTATTTAAGAGTTAGAGTTAACGTTGAGGTTATTTTAGGAATTAATTGGAATTAAATTGATTAAGAATTAAATTAAGGTAAAAATAATTAATATTAAATTAACGTTAAAATAATTAAGATTTTATTAAGGATAAAATAATTAAGATTTAATTAAGGTTAAAATAATTAAGATTTAATTAGGATTAAATACATGAAGGACTAATTAAAGTTAAATTAATTAAGGATTAATTAAAATTAAATTAATTAAGGATTAATTAAGAATTAATTAAAATGACATTAATTAAAGATTAATTAAAATTAAATTAATTAAGGATTAATTTAAAGTTAAATAAAGGATTAAATTAAGGTTAAAATTTAATTAAAGTTTTTAAGATTTTACTTGATTTAAGTTTCAAAATTTCTAGGATAGTTAATAGTTGTGGGTTTAATTGCATCATTTTCATTAATTCAAAAATGTCTGACTTATCTATTATTTCTTTATTTAATTTTTTAAGTTTATCTGGCACTTCTGCTTTGTTTGAATTTTTGTAGATTTTATTAACTGTAGCCTTGATTCTAGAAAATTCATCTTTCACTTCATCCTCATCATCTAGGTTATATTCTTCTATATCTTCATAGTAAGTAGAATAGTTTTCAGGGCTACTAGTTAGTATTTTATAATTATCTTTATGATTATCCAAGAAATTAATAATTAAATCGTCATCTAAAAAGGTTTTATTTTAACTATCCTCAGAGATATCAAAGTTCATAATAATTTCATCCTTATCCTCAGAATTGTCTTTAATATCCTCAGAATAATCTTTGATATCCTCAAAATTATCTTTAATATCCTCAGAAATATCAATAAGATTATCCTTAGAATTATCAACAATATTATCATTAGAATTATCAACAATATTATCATTATTCTTAGAATTATCAGATAAAATATTAGAGTTAATTCTAAAAATTATTGTATTGATATTAAAGATTAAGGCATTAATTTTTGATATTTTAATATTATCTACATTTGGCAATTGGTTATGTAAAATATTAATTTAACTATACAAAACGTCTAATTTTTCAGAAAAATTATCTAAATTATCATATGACTATGCAGGAATTTGAAAATTTTTACAAACATAAATTTTTCGTACCTTGGCCGACACTGATTCTTGTTGTGTCCATGCTTTTGACATTTGAAGCACTTGATGTGACTCTTGTCCCTCCGGACTCCGAGTGTTGGTAGCTCCATTGTCGCCGGTGGTGAAGATAAGCCTTACGAGTAGGACACTGATTTTTATAGTGTCCTCTCTCCCTGCACTTGAAACATGTAATATGAAATTTAAAAATTGGCATACTTAAAAAAATATACCTGATTCACCCTGGGCTCCCCCTCAACTCCTGGCGTCTTTGCTCCATCGGCTGTTAGTCCGGTGAAGAGCAATCAGGCTCTGATACCGCTTGTGGGGACCGGTGCCGTCGATAGAGGGCGGTAAATATCGACTCATTAAAAACTTTTACAGAAACTTATCGTAAATTCGATCATTCCTTCTAGACACAGAGTTAGTAGAACAGCGGAAAAATAAAAGCGAACAAACGACAAAACAAACAGAGTAGACACGCGGGTTTACTTGGTTCCCAACGTCCCAGGGTCAGTATGTCCAAGGCCTAAGCACGGGAAGCGCTCGTCCACTAATGGTCTCCTTTCCGGACTTTCCAGAGGCGGAGAAACTCGTCTTACAGTACAAAATTTACAATCACAATATTAAGAAAAGTAAATGCAGAAACATATCATCACAGAGCCTCCTAGAGCCGCACACTTCCTCCTAGAGCCTCCTTGGTCGCAGAGCTTCGTCTTTAGCACTTTATCATCACTCAGAATGCTTAGAATGATCTCGAAATTGGTGTTCTGAGTTGAGGGTTCGAAGCCCCTTTTATAGCTTTGTCTAGGGCGCCTGTGTTGCAATGGGGCGCCTCACAAGTCTCGGTCAAACTTCATCTTGACGCCGAACTCACAGCAAGGATAAGATCCCCTTCCCAGGCACCTGTATCAACACAGGCGCCTGGGAGGCGCTGCCCAGTCCAGGGCACCCTAAAGGTCTGGGGTGGCTGTATTGATATAGGCACCCTAGATGTCCTTCCAAGCAGCTTTTTCTTCTTTGTTTGCTCTTTTGTCTTGCCTCCAACTTTATGTACCTGCAATATAATCCAAGATAAGACAAATATGCAGATATATATTCTTAACCTTAATGAATTGGTTCTGACTTCGAATATTCGCGAAACCCTAGGTCGAATCGACGCCTATGTTCCCTTCCCGGGGAACGCGCCTTTCACCTACTCCTCTCAGGAGAAGTTTTACCAACCGGCCCATCCGGTTGGACTTTTGCCCAGCTTCACTCACCAGGACTTTTGCCCAGCTTCACTCACCAGGACTTCGTGCCCAGTCCACGACCAGAACTTATTGCCCAACCCTATGTCAGGACTTCGGTGCCCAACCCTCGGCCAGGACTTATTGCCCAATTCCTCGAATCAGGACTTCATGCCCAACCCTCGGTCAGGTCTTCGGTGCCCAGCCCGCTGCCATGACTTAGTGCCCAATCCATGATAAGGACTTAGTGGCTAGGTTAACTAGGACATTCCTTCATTTTGGTACTGTTTTCTTGGCTACCCTTCTCTTGTTCAATGTATCACTAACTTCATCATATTGTTAAGCATTGAAACACTCGAGGAGGACATCACTGATGCATCTTGCACCAATAGATTAATTATCATATTAATTAACAGATAATTAATAACCAAGATAATTAATCAACTACCACATAAAATAACAAGAACAAAGAAGGAGCCAAAGAGAGATATACCTCGTCTTTTACCTCGCAGTCTTCTACCGTATGACCTCCCTTCTTGGACGTCTTGTGGGCGACAATCTACCAAGACTCGGAGTCACCAAAGGCTGCCAAAATCACCGTCTTCTACTCTCTTTGACTCGCCAAAACAAACCCTAGCATCTAGGGTTTTCCTGCCGACCACCTCCTCCACCTCCACTTGCGCCGCCGGCCACACCAAGCCCAAGGATCGCCAACCACAAGGGAGCTGAGGTGAGCATGATTAGGAAGATGAAGAAGAAGGAAGAAGCTTCTTCTTTCTTCCCAAAACCTGCCGAAACCCTAGCCTTGCTTCTCAATCCCGCCGGCGCCGTGTGCTTCCAAAACACCACTGGGTCTTCGACCACCACCATCTGTTTTGTTGCGCGCAACTAGAAGGAAGAAGAAAGTGAAGAAGATGAAGAAGAATCCGAAGAAGAAGGGTACAAAACCACAACTTCTATGGCCCTCCTTCTTCTTGTAGCCGGCGCCGGAAAACCTCAAGGTTTTTGATGGAGACAAAGGAAGTGAACAAGTTACCCAACAATCTAACGATATGGATCATGCTCAACCAACTCTAGAAGATGTTGATGATCCATTATGCATCAAAGGAGACCCAATTACAAGGGCTAAGGCTAAAAAGATGAAAGAAGCACTTAATGTGCTAATTGAAGATGTGAAAGCCAAACCCACCATTGAAGAAGGTTTGACCAAGAGCAAGTCATACGACTTAGTCAACCTAATTCAAGCCTTAGATGAGCTTAACTAGTCTCCTTAGTCTATGTAAGAAGGATATGCTAATTTTGTGGGTTCAATTTAGGCCCAATTCTAGCTTTATTTGGGTTGTAATGATGCCAAGAGCTCAATAGGCCTATGTAGTCTACATAGGTCTCTACTAAATGGGCTTCCTTTTGGCCTTTTAGGGGTTTTAGGTCACCCTATAGCTATAAATTAAGGGGGTAGCGGCCACAACATGTAACTTTTGGCTTATTCAATCTGCTACATGGTGAGACTCTCACTTGTTGGTTCTTCATTGAACTAGAACTTATCAAGGCATCCCCTTGTGGCGTTCAAGACTTATCAACCTCCATCCCAAGGTTGTGGCGTCTATCTTCTTCTTCTTCTATACCAAGGTTCATGCTTCCTTAAGCATTGGGTCGAGGTTTCTTCTTTCATTCTCCATCTTTTTGATTTAGACTATCTTTCTCTCTTTCTTCCATTTGTTGAGTGTTCTTAAGACCTCTTCTCTTTGGGTTCGCATCATTTGGTATCAGAGCCTTAGTTTCTCTAAATCGACTTGGTTATCCTTTTCTTTGTGTTCTTAAGTCTCTATCTTATTTTAGTTTCTTTTCTATTGCTTAGCAAGTCTTACTTGCTTTGTTGCTAAAAAAAAAAAAAGAGGAGGAAAAAAAATTCGGCCAAAAAAGATCATGGAACACACTGGACTTGCCCTGATGACTTCACACCAAGAAGAAGAAAGCATTGATAAAGGGGGAGTCACGTCAAAAGATAGCAGCGATGCAGAAGGAGCTTCGGATTTCGAAAGAGATTTGGTAAGTAAGGTATGCTTTCTACCTCCTAATTAACTCTATTCAGGAATAAAGGCTATGATGAAGTCAATATGCAAATTAAAAAATAAAAATACAAACTTAAAAAAATAACTAGCATGTACATGTCCGCTTAGGATGTATAATAAGCTAATATTAGAAAATAAAAACTTCAAAGCACAAATCACGAAATTGAAAAGTATTTATAGAAATTCAAATTATTGTCAAAATTCAAAATTTCAATATTTTAGAAAATTTAATCGGTATTATATATATCACAAGGGTCAAATTGTAAAAATTCTTAGGACTCACATTTCCTATTAATTTTTGATTAATCCTATTAGTAGGAATTTATTTTGGATCTCAAAATCTGTATTAAACTGTTAAATGTTATTTATTACTTATTTGTTAATTTTTTAATTAATGCTTTATTTATAATCTTGTTAAATTTTTTTAATAGATAACTGCGGTAGAAAAATTAATTTAATATTTTTCGATAATAGAGTCTGTTATGCACTATCTATAAATTTTTTTTTGAAATTACTAACAGTTAAACATATTTATTATAATTTTTCATTCGAAAATAAATTTTTTTATTTAAAAAATACTTTAAAAATTAATTTTGTCAAATCTGATTTTTTCTGAATATTTGGATTATGTTATGAAAGTTATAAAAAAAAATCATATTTATTTGAAGTTGAAATCAAATTTTTAAAATTATCAACTCAGATTTTAAAATTATTTTAATAAAGTTAAAAAAATTATTTTACTTTGACAATTTTTCTAGAGATGAGTCTACCAAAATTCTAACTTAGATAAAAATTTGATTAATTTTCGAGCAAAAATTAATTTTTAAAAATTATTTTTCCAAAATTAGACTTTGCATTTTAAAAAATAATTTTCAAGCAAAATTTGAAAAATTGAATTTTCTAGAAACTAACTATTATGTTAGACATATACTCAATTTTCGAAAATTTTGGATGCTGAAATAATTTTTCATAAATTTTTGTAAGTTATTCTGATTAGTTTAATATTTCCCTTAACATGTGTTTAAGTTTTGATGTGATCAAAGAAGGAGAAATAAGATTAAGTTAAGGGAGAAGGATTAATTTCAAATTTTTTTGTGCTTACATTGTCACATATTTATTCATGTTTTTTTTTGTTCATTTACCCTAACTTAACTCGGGTCAATGCACGTCAAAAATGGGGAGATTGTGAGTACCCGAGGTAGGTTTTGATATGGTCAACTGAGTCAAGTTAGGTCCTGTTGTGTTTGATCTCTGTGTCTAAGCACCTAACAGCTTAGGAGCACAAGAAGTCGAGCAAATGATGCAGCGGTCGAGAAGGATGGCACAGGAAGAGAGCCGACGAGCTCGGTGCAGCTGCGGGATGCGAAGTTCTACGAAAGAGTATGTTGGTGGAGCGAGAAGGATGCGCGCGACGTCCAAGAGACGAGAAGCCGGGGGGAAGCACGCTCGAGGAGAAGGTCAGAGGCGGGTTCGGGTGAGCCCAACTCTGGAAGATTCGAAATCACCCAAGAAGACCCACTAAAGACTGGTCAGCAAGGAGCTGACCAAAATCACTTGGGTGCCCCTATGCTTTAAGGCGCCCTAGCCCTAGGTTCTCGGGCGCCCGTATGCTTTAGGGCGCCCGAGAATGAGGGTACCCCTATGCACTCGAGCACCCCTATTCCTGGGTGCCCCAGTGCATACATGCACCTGAGAAGTAATTTCTATCCAAAATGAGCCGTTTATGAACGTTGCGAAGCGGGTAACTTCCAACCCACGTGTCAGGCGCACCCAAGCACTCGGGCGCCTCTGTTGTGCCACGTTAGGATTCGGATAAAGTTGACTGGGGCTATAAATAGGCCCCCAGAGTTTAGTTCCAAAACAGTAATTAACTGTACTCGAATTTTATTTTAGTTTTTCTCTGTTTTCTAAGTTCGCCCGAAGGAGTTATTCTAGAGAATCGAGCTTTATTTTACCTTGGATTAGCAACCTTCCTGGTTGTAAACCAAGTAACTGTCTAGCCTCTTTCCTTTTTGATTTAATTCACGTTGATATTATTATTTTTATTGTGAACTAACTTTCATTCTTGTTGAGCAAGAACATGAGATCGTTTTTATTTTTTAAGGGGCAATTCACCTTCCTCTTGTCGACCACACGATCACCGACATATTATGAAAAATACTTCCTAACACGGGATTTTAGAGAAATTTATTAGTATTAGCTAATCTCTTATAAGAGATTCACCTCCATTTTAAGGCAATGCCCAAAATATCCAGTTAAAGGTAGCCTCTGTCACTAAGGCTCCCCGATCATACAATCTCGAACACTCTCTCTATGTAGCAGCCAAACCCTCACAACTCCACACACACATTTCATCAAACATATACAAGGCACAATCCATATAAAACAATACATAAACACTTCATTAAATAAGAAAATATACAAATCTACTCTATTGCAAAGGAGATATAAACATTATATAGTAGCTACTTCCTACATCCTAGATACAGAAAATCTACTCTATTGCAAAGGAGATATAATAAGAAAACAAGATATAAATCTTCTACAACCCTAAACATAGAGAGAGTGGGAAGAGAGAGCTTATCGTTGAAGTGTCAATCTTTTTGGTGGATCTCCTAGCTCCGGAGGTGGATGGATCATAGAGGGCAGCGACTCTATGGTCTCCCCTAGAGGGGAGAATCCTTTCCCAAGGCAAAGGGGGCTAACCTCAAGCCCAAGATAAGTGCCCTAGAGGAAGGGTCCCCTTTTATAAGGGGCATCCAGCACGGTACACTGGTCATGTGGTCTCGCACGGGCATGCCATGCAGGAGCGGTGGCAGTTGCATGAGTCATGCAGTCCCACACAACCCCATTGTATGCATCGCTAGAAAACGTGTGGGCTGCGACGGCAGCAGCACGAGCTGTGCGATCCCGCATGGCCTCAACGTGTGCATCGCTAGAAAATGGTCGCACAGCCATGCGATCATGCATGACTGTGTCATGTGGGTGCTGCAACAACCGCATGTACCATGTAGCACACGGCCAAAGTGCACAACTGTGTGAAACCACACGGCTTGGCCGTCTGGTCGGTTGCTCCTGTAGGATCGGTGGCATCGATAGAGAGAGGGGTGAATATCGACTTTCGCTTTTTCGTCTTCTTGTCGTTTGTTTGTTCGACTTATTATCAGAGTTGTTAGTGCACAGTGGAAATAATTAAAGTAAAAACATTATAGACACATGGGATTTATTTACTTGGTTGCCAACCCCCAGGGTTTGTACGTCCAAGGCCTATATACTCAGCATGAGTCCACTAATAGTCTCCTTTTCGAAATTTCTAAAGGCGGAGAAAACTCATCTTACAATTCGAGAAGTACAAACAAAAGTAAATGAAATTATGTACAACTTGTAATAATAAAAGCAAACCAATAAAGAAAGTTGATCCTGGCCAATCCAGAAGTCCGAAGCATAACGCACTTCCTCCTGGAGCCTCCTTGGTCATAGAACTTTGCCTTAGCACTTTTGTTTTGCAGAGAGTGAGTAGTAGAATGATGGAATTGATGATCTGAAACATCGACTCGAATCCCTATATATATAGGTCACTAGGGCGCATGTGTGCCTATAGGGGCATCCTCAAAGTGATCCTTATCTGATCAACTCGGCGCATGCATCGCAGGGGATAAGACCCTTCGAAAGGCACTTGGGCACCCAGGACCTATAGGGCGCTTGAGTGATTGGGGCGCCCGAGTGACTCTCGGGCGCCCGGTTACTCCGGCGCCTAGGAGCTTTCAGGCGCCTAGGAGTGGTTCTAGGTTGTAGTTTGCTTTCTGCTTTACTTTTGCTCTCCTTTTTTGCCACCAACTTTAGATTCCTACAAGACAAGCAAACACACAAAGCAAGCAAACATACTTAACCTAACTTCTGTAAGTCTACCTGACCAACTAGGCTTTGCTTGCAGTCAACTCTCCAAGACTTTACTGCCTAAGGTCAACTCCTTAGGGTTTTTCACTGCCTAGCTTCACTCACTAGGACTTCGTCCACCTAGCTTCACTCACTAGGACCCAGCTTTACTCACCATAATTTTGTGTCTGATCCTTGACCAAGACTTCGGTGCCTAATCCACGACTATCCTTCGTGCCCAATTACCCGAACCAAGACTTCGTGCCCAATTTCTTTGCTAGTCATCTGATCCTAACAAGATTTCTTTCTGCCAAACATCAAGTCCTGTTTGGCTTAGTCCTTGGTCTAACAGACCAAATCTAGGTTTATTCACTCTACCAAACAACAAGTCCTATTTGATTTAACCCTTAGTCAAACTGACCAACCATAGGTTCTTTGCTAATCACTCTACCAAACATCACGTCTTGTTTGACTAACCCTTTGGTCAAATTGATCAGTCCTGGGTTTATCTTGCCAAATATCAAGTCCTGTTTGGCTTAACCCTTGGTCATACTAACCAATACTTAGTATATTGTCAAACATCGAAACCCTAGAGGTTGATTGTTCTTGTCTGATGTTTTTTGCACCAACAGCTTCCTGCTCTAGCTTGCACTCTAACTCCCGTTTTGCTCCATTTCTACTCTATTTCCACTCCAAATCGCGTCATATTAATCAAAACACACAAGGAGTGAATCTCCAAACAAAAAGGAGGAAAAGTAGTAAAGCCATAAAGAATTGGGTGCAATAAAATATGTTATATTCATGAAATATAAGAATATGTGAGTTAAACAATGCATAAAATCATATATAATATACGCACATCACACCCCCTAGACTTAAACCTTTGCTTATCCTCAAGAAAAAACCCATAATCCAAACTCATATGTTAGTATAGTGCATTATCATCCTTGGTGAATTATTCTAATTCTATTAAATAGTTTCATTGGTAAGCATAATATAAAATTAATATGACTGTTGCCTAAGTAGTAGTTCTCCGTGCTTAGTGCGATAAGTGGTCATAGTTTATTAAGTTTCAATCTCTATGCCTAATCAAGTCGTCATTGAACTGTGCTCCCTATATTCCCAGCGATATGCACTTACCTGCCTTACGCTCGATTCATCCCTCTTAAACTACCCAAGGTCAAAAGCAAGCTGAGAGTCAAGAGAAACTCAACATTTATTTCTCCAGTAACCTAACTCAATCTCAAAGAGGTAAGCTGCTAGTTTCACTCATGATACTATTTTTTATATCTCTTATTCATATGGTGGTTTTTGAATTTTTTTTGGTGCTTTAAAAGTCTAGCACTAATATATATATATATATATATATATATATATACATATATATGTGTGTGTGTATATATATATATACATATAAAATACGGAGATATTGATTTTGCCAAGTGAGTGGGTATGACTTGAGTCTCATCCAGTAACTAAGATGTGAGTCTAAGAGATCACCAAGGGAACACAAGTACTAACTAGTTCTATGAATCATGACTATTTATTGAGTTATCTATTATCCAAACTCAACAAAGTGAAGGGAGATCCTAAAAGTAGGTTATAACCCAAATATTTTAATAAAACTATGCTTACTTCATCCACCAAGCATACTAACGCTAAACTTTAACAACATAAATAAAGAATAAACTTACTAGTATTTTTTACTTGAGTACAAGACAACATAATGTGATAAATGATCTAACTATAAAAATTGAATTATGAAGGAAAATACAATTGAAACTAAGTTCATAACGTAATGCATGCATACATCCCTAGACTTAAACTTTTCATTATCTCAATGAAAACAAAATATTAATGTAGAGGAAGTTCAAAAGTTAAGAGCTTTACTAAGTGGTATTTGCCAAATATTTAAATCATCACAAGCCACCGTTCTATAGCTTGTATCCACACTCTTTGACTTTAAATCCTATAAACAATCAAACAAAAAATGCTAAGTAGAGGGATTAGGTTATGAAACTAGATAGAAACTAAAAACTAAAATGAAAGTGTGGAAAAAACTTGGGTTGCCTCCCAAGAAGATTATTAGCTCAACCACCTTGGAGAACTCATCGAAATCTTGATCTTGTTGGAGTGAGATTCTTCTAAACTTTCTTTCCAATTCCCCAAAGTTGAGAAAGAGCTTTAAGCAGAGGATGAAGTAAAGTCTTCTCCTTTATTATCTCCTGGCATGCTCACTCTAGAGGTGGAGATGGTTTAGACCTAGCACTTAGGTTAGGAACATGACCACCACAAAAGTTGTCAGAGCCTCTGTTAGTGCAAATCTAGACTTCAACGAAGGTGAGAATGTCATGTCTCAAGATGTCTAACTAACCATCGCTTCCCATTCATTGGGTTGCACATCAATAATCTCATCCACACACATATGAAAGTCAATACTATCCATAAGACTATTCTCATTAATATCTATCCCCTCTACAATCTTATTAATCAAGTATTCATTATCCACTTTAATGCTAGGGGCTACATCAAGAACTTTATCAAGGATGGATGGCGGTGCATCACTAATCCTATCAATATTTAGAGTATCAACTGATATATCCTCATCACTCATAATAACAGAGGAGTTCTGTAGAGCCATTGAATCATGAACAAAATTATCTTTATCTTTACAAACCATCTCCTCTGACATAAGATTCAATTGTGTCTCCAAAGTAGAACTCAATGCATCGATATGTTATAGGGGCTGGAGAAATAGGATCCCTTTTTGCACCATAAGATATTATAATTCCTGTGTTGTAGTATCCATCTAACTAGGAGCAGGACTTTCATCATCTTGAAAATCTTCCTAGGAAGTCATCTCAAGGTGTTGAGATTCATGTGGTCCATCAAGCATTGAATCATCCTAAAATTTCAACAGACTCTGGCATGTCTTAAAAGTTTACTCAACATTTAAATACTTATGTAGTCAAGATATTCAAATTCCATCCAATCTTGAGATGGTTCAGGGTTATGCTGTTGTGGTTGGAGATATGCATGCTGCTCAGGGATTTATTGAGGTTCAAAATTCTGAGTTTGCAGATTTTCCCAAAGTAGCTATCAGTACTTGGAGTTGGATCATCCAAAATCTGACATCCAGGTTAAAATAAGCACTAAAGTTTCATGGAAGCACTAGCAGTTTAATGAAATATGTGGCATATAGCAGCTGGATGAGTTATGCTACCACAATTTTTGTAGAGGAATTCATATTGATCTTTTCTTGAATCACAGTCCTCAGCGAAGTCTTCAAATAAATGAGAATATAGATCTATAGTTATGTATATAAAAGATTTTCTAGTCTCTTCTAAAATAGCAACAACAGAAATCACAAGGCACAAGGATCACTCATAACAAACCACATGGATATATAATATATAGAATAACCAAGGCACCCAACAAAGTTTATATTAGCCAATGCAAAACTAAAAATAAGAAAATAAAAGAAATTCAAAAATAAAAGAAAGAGAAATGAAAAATGATGCTATAAATAGAAATAAAGAAAAAATGTCTAGACTAGCTAAATTGCTTATCGACTAATATTAATGCGAACAATCCTAGCAAAGGCGCCCAAAACTTAATGGTGCACCCGTAAGTACACTGAACATCGTTAAGTAAAAAAATATTGATCCATAGAAACTGTTTATTAAGCACTAGTCGAGTTTGCAAGGTAAACTATCTAGACGATCGCAAGGTTCGTTGTGAAAGCTTGCTCAAGAAACAAGAGAGCAGAAGAGAGAGGGAGAAAGAGAGAGATTGTTGATCTTTAGGAAAGGGTGGATGGGTAGAATCTAGGATTTTAATTTTGCCACAATGCCAGTTGACGCCCTATAGATTGTTCATATTCTAATCTCGATGTTTATGCACTCGTAGAGATCCTAACTATGTACAAGTATTAACCCTGCAAAAGTGCACCAGAGTGCTTTTCTTTTGGGCATCCAATGCTATTAAGTAGATGAGGTAACCTAGACAATCCGATTAAAGGTAACTACCCTTTGTCACGAAGGGCCCCCGATCATACGGTCATGCCTCGAGGAGTTGTCGTCCGATAATGACCTGACTGTCACTCCCTCGACCCGGAGGACAACTCAGAAACCTAACCCTTACGACTATCTCAGTCGGTCGTACCATAGCCTATAGGGCTAGAACAACCGTCTGAAATAAACGAAAATGAAAATGACGACAAAAACTGCGTACCGGTACAACTTACAACAATATAAAATGAAACAAGGCCTCCATGGCACACAAAAATACAACTATACTGTCATACAAAACAACCCAACAGAACACGAATACAACAGCGGAAACGAAAAGACAAAATGAACAGAAAGAGGGTACCAACATGTACCCCCATCAAAATACCTAGACAAACCCCACGAATCGTCTCAAAAATACGCGAGCTGGGACAAGCTGTTGGGCACTCCAGTCGATCATCCTGAAATAAAAACAAGAAGCTAACCGGGTGAGTCACAGTACTCAGCGGATATCTCATCAGATATGCAAAATAGTCTAAGCTAGCAATAGTGGTAACAGGCTATCAAAATAACACATGTACAAGCAGCGATAAGTACAACTGAAAGAGAGAATAGAATATACCATACCAATGTAGCGGAGTCGCCGGATGCAAAATATGCGTATGCACATGGTGCAATAACATGGTCACCCTTGCCGTCGGTCAGACATCGTCACCTATGTATGGGAGGAAGCTGAGCGGAGGCCACCCTCCGATGTAGGGTTGTGACTGCCGTCTGTACTCTGCTATCACTACTCCTGAGCGATCGAGTAGACGGAATGCTGCCAGTGTAACACCCCTACTCCATGCCCTATCTGGGGGACATCTCTATCTACCCCAGGCCATCTCTGGAGGATATCTCTATCTGAGTGTTTACCCCTACCCCAAGTATATAAATGGGGGAGAGACCTCTCCCTCTCATCTCCTAGTATATGGACAACTCAAGGAGGGACCCCTGTCTGCTACCACGCTCCGATTCACTAACCCATGAGTGCATGAGCAGAACAGCACAGAGCACACTACTCATACTCCGTCAACCACTAACCCATGAGTGGTCGTATGGGTAGGTTAGTATGATTGTCGACCTGACTCACCCACAAGGGGGCCCCTGATTGACAGTGATGCACAATGCACAATAATGCATGACACTGGTCAAACAACATCCACTATCTAGTCCACCTATATCAACATGATATGCAAGGATCGTAGCTAAAGGTGTAGGTATCACATGCCAGGTATAACATAAACAATATCAGTAAAACAAATAGAAGAGATATATAATAATCTATTATCCTATTGCTAAACAAAACATATCAAGCATATAAACTGACTAATCTAGAAGATAATGTTAGATCGTGGCGCTTGCTAGAGGGGGGTAAATAGTAATTTTCTTGAACTTTCTCTATAAGAAGGTTAGCACAATACAAATAATATAATGAAAATTATGAAAACCAATGCTAACACCGAGAGTTTACTTGGTATCCACCTCCGAGAGATGACTAATCCAAGGATCCACACGCGAGCACACTCTCCACTATGAAAACCCTCCTTCAAGGTGGAGAAAACCTTTACAAGGTTGTCCTCTTCCTCTTACAAAATGGAATTGAGAATAAGAGGAAGAGCAGGAGAATTTTTGCACTAACAGCACTTTGGTACCCTCTAGAACTATACCTTTGTCGTGCCAAAATGTCAACCTTTAAATAAGAGTAAAGGACAACTCCTAGAGTCATCCAGCCCGACACCAGTCGACTGCCCCTGGGGCAGTCGACTGGTCTAGCTTTAATTGCTAGCCAACGGCTAACCCAACGGCTAGTTTTCGGGGTTATGAGTCGACTGCCCCTGGGGCAGTCGACTGGTCCAGGGTCGAAAACATTCAGTGAGTTTGAGATCTTGCTGGCAGTCGACTGCCTGTCTCCCAGTCGACTGCCCAGCTTATACAAACTCTCTTCCTCACTCCGAAGACCCTCCTTCATGTGTGTCATCAAGTACACTCCCTTGGCTTGCCCCTTGAAGTCTTCTTCCATTAGCTATCGTCCCTCGGATGCGCGCACAAGCCTTCCCTTGGCTTGCCTCCATGCCATCCTTCACGTGTGCCCTTTGAAGTCCACTTCCCGACTTGCCCTTGGAGTCCTCTTCCCTCGGCTCTTGTCCCTCGGATAAGTCCTCCATGTGTGATTCTCCAAGTCCTGCAAACTCAATCACACATATCAAATAACAAGATAACACCCTAACCTTAACCATGTTAACACACACATCAAAACCATGATCTTCTCGATCATCCTTGGGTCGATTGCCCCAACAATCTCTCCCTTTTTGATGTATGACAATATGTTTAAGTTAGGGATAAAACAACAGCAAATAACAACAATTGAAAAAGCAGGACATAGTAAATCCAAGAGGTAAACTCCCCCTTAATCTATGTCTTCTCCCATTTTCAATTCTTATCACAAACCAAGTTTAAACCAAAAGTTTAAGTTACAAACCTAACTTAAACCACTCATTCTCCCCCTTTGACACCATCAAGACGATTGCCCTAAGCAATACTCACCCATGGTATCAATTGAGAGAACTTCTTATATCTGAAAATTCCCAGACTGCTGAAACAGGGAGTATTAGTCGACTACGACAGAGGGCAGTCGACTGATACTCTGTCAGTCAGAATATCAGCTTCTGAGCTAAATTTCAGAAACTCCCCAAAAATTTCAGAAAATTTCAAAAATTGTGAAAATTTGCTAGCATATCTAACAAGGAAAAATATCAGTTCATGAAAAATTCAAACACACTTGACTTTTTGACTAAAGTTTGAATTTCATAAAAAACACTAACTTTGTATCAAAGTTTCAACCTAGATTTGCAATCATGCATGTCCCAAGTTTATGGAAAAATCATAATTATCAACACCTCATGACCCAACACTATGCCATAAGCACACGTGAATCATTTGTATCATCCTAATGATCAAGCACCACCTTCCTATTGGATTATCCCAAAGTCCATCCTATACTTCTACAAAACACATACCAAGGCCCCTTCTTAAGGATGTGAACTCTGCTTTCGGAAGAGGCTTGGTAAATATATCGGAAAGGTTTGACTTTGACTCAACATAGTACAAATCTATGTCACCCCTTGCCACATGATCCCTAATGAAGTGATGCTTCACTTCAATGTGTTTTGTTCTAGAATGGTAAATCAGAGTTTTAGTCAAGTTAATTGTACATACATTATCACATAAAACTTTGACCTTGGAGTAATGTAACTCATAATCCGCTAAGGTATGCATGATCCAAAGTAGTTGAGACACACAACCACCCATTGCCACATATTCGGCCATCGTTGTTGATAGGGCAACACATGGTTGTTTCCTACTACTCCAACTCACTAAAGATGACCCAATAAATTGACATCCTCCACTAGTACTCTTCCTATCTAGTTTACAACCCGCATAATTCGAATCAGTGTATCCAAAAAGTTTAACATTTGGAGTTCTAGGATACCAAAGTCCGACATTAAGAGTACCTTTAATATATCTGAAGATCCTCTTGACTACCACTAGATGAGACTCTTTGGCACATGATTGATACCTTGCATACATACCTTCTGCAAATAATATATCAGGTCTACTAGCGGTTAGGTACAATAAACTACCAATCATGCTCCTATATTGTTTTGAGTCTACCATTTTACCTTCAAGATCATTATCCATTTTGACATTTGTTCCTATAGGGGTAGATGCTACCTTAGCATTTTCTAGTCCAAATTTCTTAATAATTTCCCTAGCATATTTAGTTTGATACACATGAGTCCCTTTATTTGTTTGTTTAACTTGTAGGCCTAAAAAGAAAGTCAATTCTACCACAAGACTCATCTCAAACTCATTTTCCATACATTTAATGAACTCATGGAGAAATTCACTATTTGTTGACCCAAAGATAATATCATCTGCATAGACTTGGGCCATAAAGATGTCCTTATCCTTAGATTTTAGGAATAAAGTTGGATCAATCGTACCTCTCCTAAAACCCTTGGATACTAAGAATGATGAAAGCCTTTCATACCAAGCCCGGGGAGCTTGTTTCAATCCATAGAAGGCTTTTCTTAGTTTGTAGACATGTCTAGGGTAATTTGGGTTCTCAAACCCGGGTGGTTGTTCTACATAGACCTCTTTTTTGATGACCCCATTAAGGAATGCCGACTTCACATCCATTTGGTGAAGTGTGAAACCCATGTGAGCGGCATATGCTAATAAAATTCTAATAGACTCTAATCTAGAAACGGGGGCATATGTCTCATCATAGTCAAGACCCTCAACTTGATTAAACCCCCTAGCAACCAACCTAACCTTGTTCCTAGTTATCTTTCCTTGATCATCTAGCTTGTTCCTAAAGACCCATCTAGTGGTGACAATGGTGCAATCATTGGGCCTAGGAACTAACTCTCATACCTCACTTCTTTCAAATTGATTCAACTCCTCTTGCATAGCTAGGACCCAATCCACATCACCAATGCCTCATCAATGGATTTCGGTTCCAATTGAGAAATCAAGGCAATTTGACTACTATCTTTCCTAAAGTAAGACCTAGTCCTCACCCCTTGAGTGACATCACCCACTATTTGGTCTATGGGGTGATCTTGGTGATGCCTTAAGGGCCTAGAGGTTATGGGTTCATTGGCTACATGATGCTCATCCTCTAGTAAACTTCTCCCTCCCCCTTGATCATTGCCCTCCAAATGTAAGTCTTGAACTTCTTGGGCAAGGGGTTGGCTTTCTTCTATGTCCTTATCAATAGATGATTTCCTAGGGTAAGTGTTTGTAGACTCATCAAAATCCACATTGGATGACTCCTTAATTATCTTAGTCCTCTAGTTATATACCCTATATCCCCTACTAGTGGATGAGTAACCAACCAAAATCTACTCATCCGCCTTAGATTCAAACTTCCTCAAATCATCCTTGGTGTTAAAAATGTGAACTTGTGGAATTCTCCCATTCCACAACTCAAATAGAGTTTTCACTAAAAACCTATGAATTAAGACCCGATTTTGGATGTAGCAAACGGCATTCACCGCTTCGGCCCAAAAGTAGCTAGGTAGTGAATATGCATTAAGCATAGTCCAAGTAGCTTCTTGTAAGGCTCTATTTCTCCTTTCTACTACACCATTTTGTTGAGGGGTTCTTGGGCATGAAAATTCATGCTTGTACCCATTTTCTAAACAAAATTGTGAGAAGTTTGAATTTTCAAACTCCCCACCATGGTCACTCCTAATTCGGTTAATCTTGAGTTGTTTTTCATTTTCAACCCTCTTACTAAAACCTATGATAATTTCTAGGGTATCATCCTTATGTTTCATGAAAAATACCCAAGTAAATCTAGAAAAATCATCTACAATTACCAAACAATATTTACTCCCTACTAGTGAGGGAGTGTCATGACAATCAAATAGGTCCATATGCAATAATTCTAACGGAAAAGTAGTGCTAGTTAAGGTTTTACCTTTGTGATGATTTAGATTGCTTACCATCTTGGCATGCATCACACATCTTAGTCTTTTCGTACTTGATCATGGGGAGCCCCTTCACCAACTCCTCTTTTGACACTCTTGCAATATTCTTCATGTTGATGTGCCCAAGTCGCCGGTGCCACAACCATCCTTTTTCTACTTTAGATATGAGACACTTGAGAAAATTGTTAGAAGCATAGGCAAGATTTAAGATAATAAAGGTTAGCTTCTCTATATCCTTCTAGCATAATACTTTCGGATTCATTTTGTCTAATTAAATACTTTCTAGCATGAAACTCAACCCTATATCCCGCATCACAAAGTTGACTTGCACTAAGTAAATTAAACTCCATATCCTTAATCAAAAGAACTTTATGAATTGTGATTGTAGAAGATACCTCAATTGTGCCCCTACCAATTATTTTGAGTTTCCCACTATTTCCGAATGACACGGTTCCTTCCCTTAGATAGCTAATGGTGGAGAATTTGTTCACATCTCCAGTCATATGTCTTGAACACCCGCTAACTACAATCCACATTTTTAGGCTTCCTTCACCTTTACCTATACAACACGGAAAACACAAGCTTTTGGTACCCAAATGTTAGTTCCACAAGAAGCATTTAAATATTTCTTTGGTACCCAAGCCTTCTTTGCATTTCCTTTAACACCTTGTCTCCTACAGGCACCCTTTCTACCCATAAGTGAAACAAATGCTACCTCCTTGGTTTTTGAACTATAACCTATCCCGGCTTTGTTATACACGACTCTTTGGCTATTTATGATCATATCAAGGTTGCTAGAGCCAACTTGAAAATTTCTAAGTGCCTTGATTAGGTGTTCTACCTTTTCCCTTAGCTCCCTATTTTCTTTTTCCAAACATGAATCATTTGACATGGTAGAGGAAACATGTAAATTGTCCTTAAGTTTCATGGATTCTAATTTGAGCATGCAAACTTCATTTTTCAATTCTTTAACTCTTCTCCTAGCCTTAGCCAAATCATCATTTGTACTAGTAATAATTTTGACAAGAGTAGAGGAGGGTAAGCTATATACCTCACTTACCGATACATCGGATTCGAATGATAAGCCTTCACTTTCATCTTCACTACTTGAACTCCTCTCATCTTTGGATGACTCCAAGTTGTCCACTCCCATTAGTACAAAGTGTGACACATGATCTCCTTCTTCTTCCGAAGATGATGGATCATCCCAAGTAGCTTTTAAGTTTGTGGCACTCTTCACTTTTTCTTTTGACTTCCTCTTCTCACTCTTCTTTTTCTCCTCCTTCTTTTCTTCTCTTTTCTTTAATTATAGGCACTCATTCTTCATGTGGTCCTCTTGATGGCAATTGTAGCAAATAATGTCCTTCCCTTTGCTCTTGCTTCTTGACCTTTTCCTACCATAAGACTTGTTAGAAAAACTTTTAAAAGCTTTTCTCATTTTCCTTACCATGTAGGCTTCTTGGTCACTATCCATGGAGGCACTAGACTCCTCCGACTCGGATGATGAGGAGTAGATGATCTTCTTCTTCTCCTTCTTCTTTTTCTTTTCCTTTTCTACAATAAACGCTACACCTTTTTCTTTAGAAGAAATATTAGCTTGCTCATGTAACTCAAATTCACAAAATAAATCATCTAACTTTACCATAGAGAGCTTGACACTTTGTAGGCATTAACCATTGATACCCACAATGTAGTCCTAGTGAATGATTGTAGGACATACCTCACGAGATCTCGGTTCTCAACTTTTTCACCAATTACATGGAGCTCATTGATTATTTCTTTGACTCTTCCATGTAATTGGCTTACTGTCTCGTTGGTCTTCATTGAGAGTGATTGTAGTTGGGCAACCAAGAGGTCCTTCTTCGCTCTTCTCGACTCATTTAATCCTTCATTGAGTTCGACTAGCTTCTTCCAAAGTTCCTTTGCGCTCTTGTAAGCCCCACTTTGTTGAGTTGCTCTTTTGACAAACCACATTGAAGCTTTTGACAAACACAACCTTTACCTATCAATTGGTATCAGAGCTAAGGTTTCCACATTTTTAGGCTCCCTTCTCTTTCCTAGGGTTGCGGCATCCCTCCTTGCATCTGGCCGGAGTGCACACTCCTCCCTCGGTTTCTTCTTCCTCTCTACTCTCCCTTGGCCGGAGTGCTCCCTAAACAAGCTAGAACTGGCGGATCAATAGGAAAGAAGGTGTGGGTTGTGGTGTTTGTCAGCACAACTTGGAAGAAGAAGAAGGAGGAGTTTGGTTTGGGTTTTGAGGACATGATGTTGATGTTGCAATACACCAGCATCATGCCAGAATGTAGCACCGCACCATCTCATCTGCCTTGATCCACTTCTTATAACGCTCCCTCTGCACTTCACCAGAGTTCTCGCTAGGCTTTTCAGGACATTCTTCGAAGAGTACATATTTGTACTCTTAGCAGTAAGGACAATGTCCAGGTTTCTTTTCCAGTCTATATAGTTGGGGCCAGTAAGCTTATTTTCCTTAAGTATGGTCACTAGTGGGTTAA
Source organism: Boesenbergia rotunda (assembly GCA_024364735.1). Taxonomy (NCBI): domain Eukaryota; kingdom Viridiplantae; phylum Streptophyta; class Magnoliopsida; order Zingiberales; family Zingiberaceae; genus Boesenbergia; species Boesenbergia rotunda. Next base: position 142,021 of record JAGFNQ010005258.1, read on the forward strand.
AGGCCATTTTGAAAAATTCCTGAGAATCACACCAATCACAACTTTAGAATTCGAAAATAAATTGATTTCTCTAACAATATATTTCGAAATCAACCAACACCTCAAACTCTGAGAATTCGCATGCCACGTTAGTGTGGACGTATACGAGTTCTACATTCGTCAGATGAGGTTTTACCCATTAATCTTATTATCTTGTCAACCTAACTTTTTGCCAAATAAGATTAATAGTTGGTTCATTTCGACCCTACAAATAATAGCAGTGACTCTGTTGGGGAGAATAGTAATATTTGTATCTAAGTGTTTACCATTACACGACACTAAGAAAATTATTTCCGATTATGTGTCTTCCGTTGGGGAAGTACACATGCTCTTCAATAATTTCCTATAATCTTTTCTGACCCAATGGTCCGCAGAACATGCCTATCCGTTATGGAGGAAGGCACTCAGAGCCAACGCGCTGGCTTGTTCGTATCACTTGTCAGATTGTAATGGAGGTCACGGGACCCTTAGGGGCCCTCTCCGACTTAGTTATTTAATTTGAGGAATTTTACCAAAGCACAAATAAGAAAAATCCTAGATTTTCCAACTTTCATGGCCTTGGTCTCCAATGTGCCTCTAGTCGTGTCGCCACCTCATCCGCTCCTCCCTACACCATGCGCAAGCCTTCCATGAAGGGATCTCCGAGCCGAGATGACTAGCTAATTATTTACATCCATCAATCCTATACTCCACGAAGGAGTGTACATAAAATCTAGATCGGAAGTAAACAAAAAGCTCAGCTAAACACGTGTCGTATTAAATTACAAAAAATAAATAGTATCTGGCCTCGTCAACCACGAGGATTTAATTAATTATAATATTACACAATCAATCACGTAACACAATTATCAAAGCCATGATAAGTTGGAATCTAATGCCTGCTACGCACATTCATATATCATTCAGTAAAAATAATCATATATGATAATGTGTAAAAAATTAACCAATCCTAAACACATAAAATTGGAAACCTTAGCTCTGATACCAATTGATAGGGTATGGCATGGCGGGTTTCCTAAGCGAATACTTGGTCGTCCTTGAGAGACCTCTGCAGACCTGTCTCCCAACGATCATCTCGTCATCGTATCGATCAGTTCAAATTACAACTTGGCCAATCTCAAAGATCGAGCCTTGTAATTTATCTAACTGTTCGACCGCGGAAAAGACGACATTAGATCGCCAGTTTTTGTGTTTATAATCGGGGTCCAATTAATTAATTATTAACCATGATTAACAAATAATCAAAACAATAATAATTAATTAACTTTCACATGAAATGATAGGAAAACAAGAAGGAACCAAGAGGGAAATATACCTCTCTTTAAATCATAGTCTTCTACCTTATGTCCCTTCCCTCTCGGATGTCGTGTGGGCGATGAGCTACCGAGAACTGGAATCACCAAAGGGAACCAAATCAATCACCTTCTTCCATCCTTTGTAAAAGAACCCTAAGCCTAGGGTTTTTGTCACCGGCACACTTCCTCTCCTTCTTCCTTGCGCCGCCGGCCACCAAGAGCCACCCATGCTCGCCAGCCACAAGGAGGTGCTTGAGAGGAAGATGAAGAAGAAGGAGAGGAGGAGAAACAAGCCTCTCCTTCAGCCAAAACAATCAGCCAAGCTCCCTCACCATGCGCCGCAACCCATGCACCACCTCCTCTCCTTGCGCCGGCCGCCGACTCCCTTTCCTCCCTCACCGAGCACCACAAAAGGAATAGAACACCACTACCTTTGTCTAGTGATGGCTGGCCACCATGTGGAAGAGAGTAGAGGAAGAGAAGATGGAATAAAGAAAAAGGACTTCTTCCTTCATTTGCTCACCGGCACCCTAGGAGAGAGAAAAGAGAGAGATTGTGAGGAGAAAAGCCTTATGTTGGATGATTGATTAATTCGCTTTGGTTTCTTGATCCCATGGGGTATATATATAGGGCTAAGGTAGGGACCAAGAGGAGGAGTTGGGTCTTGGCCCACTAATGGATCTAAAAACAATCCATTAATAAAGATTCATTCCACTAAAGGATCTCCATTTAACATCCTCACCAACCCCCATATTTTCATATGGGCTCCACCTATTATGAGTACATCCATCCTCCGTGTTTAAGATATCGTATGCCCGTCGATTTATTTAAATTACTGATAATTTAAATTAATCAACTTCTAACTCCTTAACTAGTACCACTTAACCTTATCATCATGTTGGATCAAATCCACCTGTAGGGTTTAACATGATGAACCTTATGAGCTCATCAAGGGGGCATCATCAGCCCGACTCACCAGGACACATATTCTGTCAATAATCAATGGCACAACATATAATTAATATTATTTCCCAACTTACCGGGCTTATCGATTTAGCAGAATAAATCTCGCCCATTGGTAAATCAAAGAAATAAATATGAACTACACATGTCCGTTATTATATCGGATATAGGGATTGTACTCCATAATAATCCGAGGTCTAATCCAATTATTACGTCAGTACAAATTGGATGACTTCTAGTTTTGGTCCTGCTCAATGCACACAAAGCACACTAGTGTAATTCTATGGTAAAGACAAACCACACCTAATTACACTACAACCATCCCGATGGTTTGTCCAACTCCATCTCGGCTGTGAGCCTCTACTTATACTATGCAAGGGACTGATAACATGATCTTCTGTGTGTCACCACACACCATGTTATCTATAATGCCAAGTATCAGATTTTAATGCATATACTATTATAAATACGCATCTGTGTTGTTGTGATTCTCTTTTCAAAATGTAGATGATCTCATATATATAAAAAGACAAGTCTTTTAGTATACACATCTAACAACCAGGACATGGATTCCATCTGTAATCAACGTCACACCATGTAAATAATATTGTTTCCCAACTTACCGGGCCTATCAATCTAACAGAATAAATCTCGCCCATTAGTAAATCAAAGAATGAAATACTAAGTACGTGTCCGTTATTATATCGGGATTTCAGAGCATGCACTCCATAATAAACCGAGGTCTAATCCAATTATAAAGTCAGTATAAATTAGATCACCTATATGTCGGTCCTGCTCAATGCACACAAAGTGCACTAGTGTAATTCAAAGCTCAAGACAAACCAACACTAAATTACACTACAACCATCTCGATGGTTTGTCCAACTCTATCTCGGTTGTGAGCCTCTACTTATACTTTACAAGGAACTGATAATATGATCTTCCGTGTGACACCACACACCATGTTATCTACAGTGCAAAGTATTAGACATTTTTGCACATACTAATATAAACATGCAACTGTGATCTTGTGATTCTCTTTCAAAATGTAGATGTTCATACAAAAAAGATAAGGCTTTTAGTATACATCCTAACAGATCAAACACTAAACAGGACCAGAGAAATTCCAAATAGGTCTGAACGACTAGATGTTTGACGGGTAAGTTAATATAATCTCTTGGAGTGGAGTGCAATGAGGTCATATCTTGGTTGGACAAACCTTAAGCGTTGATTCAACTGAAGAAACCAGTAGAGGTTTCCAAGTTGAGATCAGACTTTCCTTATACATGCATATTATATCTAACATTATTTTGTAAAATCATAATTATTATTATACATTGCTAACTTTGTTTTGTAGTAAAATGAAGTTCGACATGATTCATAGGTTCAGTCGACTGAACCATGTGGTTAAGTCGACCAATCCCCAATGATGAGATCAGATACGATTCAAATTGAGCCGAAGAAGGAAATGTTGGTTTGGTCGACTGATACTATTTTGGTAATCAAAGATTAGATAAGTTTGTATCGAGCAACAAAGGAAGTAACAAAGTTCGGTTGACCGAACAAGGAACCGGACAACCAAACACTTTTAGCAAGAGAAGATTGGATAAGATCGGATCGTGAAGCAAAAGGAAATTCAGAGGTTTAGTTGACTGAACAGGGAATCGATCGACCAATAAAGGAAGATTCGGTGGTAGATGTGATTTGAGTAGATCGTGAACCTAGGAACGAGTCGGGCAGATTCTAGAGTTCGATCGACTGGATGTAAATCTTATAAAAAGAGCCTCGAGGTCTAGGTTTAACAATTCAATTTCTCTCTACATCTCATACTCTTACTACTGCTTCATTCATGCTAGCTCTGCTACTACGCTGACATGCTCTCTGACAACCTAAGCCAGAATTTAATCTTTCAGTTGTCAGTATTTTTATTACTTCCATTTAGTGTTATTAAAAGGGATAGTAGTTTATTATTATGACCTTCATTCTTGTATGTATTACTTCCTTCTCATGAAAGGTTTTCAGAGGGGAAATTTTAGTGATTGCCCCTACGAAAATAGTTCAACGTATCGTGTGTTAGATGTGCATACTAAAAGACTTGTTCTTTTTATATATATGACATCATCTACATTTTGAAATGAGAATTACAACAACACAAATGCGTATTTATATTATTATATACATAAAAGTCCGATAGTCTGCATTGAAGATAACATGGTGTGTGGTGACGCACAGAAGATCGTGTTATCAGTTCCTTACATAGTAAAAGTAGAGGCTCACAACCGAGATGAAATTGGACAAACCATCGGGATGGTTGTAGTGTAACTAGGTGTGGTTTGTCTTGACCATAGAATTACACTAGTGTGCATTGTGTGCATTGAGCAGGACCAAAACTAGAGGTCATCCAATTTGTACTGACTTAATAATTGGATTGGACCTCGGATTATTATGGAGTATAATCCCTAAATCCCGATATAATAACGGGCACATATATTTAATATTTATTTCTTTGTTTTACCAATGGGTGAGATTTATTCTGCTAAATCAATAGGCCCGATAAGTTGGGAAATAATATTAATTATAAGGTGTGTCGTTGATTATTGACGAAATGCGTATCCTGGTGAGTCAGGATAATGATGCCCCCTTGATGAGCTCATAAGGTTCATCATGTTAAACCCTGCAGGTGGATTTGATCCAACATGATAATAAGGTTGAGTGGTACTAGTCAAGTAGCCAGAAGTTGATTATTAAAATTATCAGTAATTTAAATTAATTGACGGGCATTCAATATCTTGAACGTGGGGGGGGGGGGGCGGTGGATGTGATCATAATAGGTGGAGCCCATATGAAAATATGAGGGTTGGTGAGCAAGTTCTGTTGGGACCGGGTGCATGTCGACAAGGATACGGGTTCGTAAAATTTTAAATTTTTACGTGCAGCGGAAGAATTAGCATAAAATAATTTCCTAAATTATTTTAACCACGTATCTAGCATGCAACCTTATGATGTGTGGACATAATCATAAATTAAAACTTTGCGAAAAAGTAAACTAATTTACTAAGTACCTCGCGTAACTCGAAGTAAGGGACGAGATCCAACCGTAGCGTCCCTTGGAAGCTTCGCCTCTATTCGTGTCCACGCCGAGTTCTCTTCGGGATGACTTCGCAAAGTCACGAGTTTTGTGCCGACGAGAACTACTAGATTCTCTAAAGGCACAACTAGAAGAACAAGAGAAAAGAATGGAAACTCACCAACAAGAAACGGAATCTAAATTCCGGGAAGAGAGGAGTTGTGATCCGCGTCTTCTTCTTCTTGTCTTGGCTTCTCCTTCTCCTTGATAGCTCACGGCAACCAACCCTAAGAGAAGAAGTGCGCCAGCCCTAGGTGGATGAAGGGGCGCCGGCCCTAGTTGCCTCAAGGGGCGCCGGCCCTAGGGTTGAGAAGGGGAAAAGGGAGGAAGAGAATAAGAGAGAGAGAGGGAGAGGATTAACTCTTAATCAACTTAATTGATTGGTATTGAAGGCTAGCCTTTGGTTCCTTTATATAGGAACCTCTCCCTTGCTAAGTCTCCTCATTAACGGAATTAACGGAATTAATTTTCATAAGAAATTTATCTTATAAATTTTCTTATGAATACTTCCGTTATGCCTAGTTTTATTATAACTAACTTTATAATAAAACAAATTATTCTCTTCTTTAATTATGGAATAAATTTTATAAGAAACTTATAAATTTTTCTTTTAATGGAAAAATCAATTCATAATTGATTTTATAAAATTAAAATAAACCACTCCACGGATTATTTTAATTTCCCAAAAAGAAATAAATTTCTATAAATTTATTTATTTAAATTTCTTTATACAAATTTATTTATCCATAATTTATAAAACAAATCGCGCTAGATTTATTTTATTAATTAAACCAATTAAATTGGTTTATTCCCTTTTTAATGGCCGACCAAACCAAGAGGGTGGACACCCTCTTTGGCCGGCCAAACCAAGCCGATTCCATCGCGAATTAACTCATTTAATTCGCCCATTAAGCCTTCAAAAGACTTAGCCATTTTAAGTTTCCGTTGCGCCTCTGATTAACTCAGATTCGACTTATTTCTCTTGATCGGAAAATCCAATTTTCAACTCGTTTTAAATCCCTCGGATTACTCGTAGTGCGTGTGACTAAATAGGCTTTCGATTTATGTTGGCCGTCTATAATCAACTAATTATAGAACGATCATGAGTGGCACCTAGTAGTACATCATGACCCCCAATTAATCGAAAGATCAACGGTTTGACCTCAGAAGTAATTCTGAAACCCTTCAGCAGCTCTAATGAATCGTGCCCCATTCCCTTCACCACCTTATACCCACTTGGTTCAGGACATGGTCTGTTTGTGTCAGTCCCCACTAGACTGACTACGTCACACCTAGCCCAAGTAGTGTCTTTCTCGTCCTTTGGATTTCTAATTACTCTCATGTATTTAAGAGACTCGCACTCTAAACATGATATACTCTGGCCAGAGGTTTTGAGTAACAATCCGACGATAGGCCTGGGTATACATCTCCTCGCAAGGAGTGGTGAATCCTTTGTAGGCTGTTCAAACATCTTCGGGCACTTCGGCTTATACCCAATCATCCTGGGTCCACACCTCCTTGGAGATGCTTGCTTAAGATGTTAAAGTATAAGTCTCCATGACCAAGATGACTTGAACACCGCAAGTCAAAGGAACATCGCACTTAAGCTGCAGTAAGAACTTCATTGACATATCTACATGTAGATTCCCATATGAAGTCTTACAGCTAGTCACTCCAATGAACTAGTTCCCTTAACTAGCATCCATGTTTATCTCTGGACATCCCAATGTCACCAGCCAGTGAGAATCAGCTGATTAGAGAATAACCCATGCTAGTCTCAACAGAATTGATAGTGTCCGTTTTTATCAATTCATCGACTAGGGATAATTTCAATACTTCACAATTGCACATTTAGAGATAATCACTAGTTGTGATCCCATCACAAATTCTCTTATGCTGTGAATTGTATTGCGGACATTCAGTAGATGAGTTTAAGATCTCAATCAAATACACAAACATGTATACTCAAATAGTGAATTATCATTTATTAGAATAAATGTTTACAATCATAAGGCGATTGCCTTAGGACACTTCTCTCATATTACTAACAAACTCCCACTTGGCCTAATGCCAATCGCTACAGTATCCAATACCACAGGCTCTAACATGACCCTCAAACTTGCTTTGAGGCAAGGCCTTAGTTAAAGGATCCGCTATATTCCTTTCAGTGGGAACTCTCTCAATTTGTATGTCATTCCTACTTATAATCTCTCTGATCAGATGATAGCGTCGAAGCACGTGTTTGGATCGCTGATGAGACCTTGGTTCCTTTGCTTGTGCAACAGCTCCATTGTTGTCGCAGTAAACCGGCACTGCTTCATCAATGGTTGGAACCACACCAAGTTCTGAGACAAACTTCTTGATCCAAACTGCTTCCTTTGCTGCTTCCGAAGCTGCGATATATTCCGCTTCCGTGGTAGAATCCGCTACGGTGTCTTGTTTGGAACTTTTCCAACTTACTGCGCCTCCATTCAAAGTAAATACGTATCCAGACTGCGATTTGGAGTCATCCTTATCTGTCTGGAAACTGGCATCTGTATACCCATGTATTACCATATCTCCTTCTCCATATATTAGGAACACATCCTTAGTTCTTCTTAAGTACTTAAGGATTGTCTTTACAGCCGCCCAATGATCCATCCCTGGATCAGATTGGTATCTGCTCGTGACACTCAGAGCATATGATACATCGGGCCTAGTACATAACATAGCATACATGATAGATCCTATCGCGGATGCATAAGGTATCTTATTCATGCAAATCCTCTCGTCTTCTGTGCGCGGACACATAGACTTTGAAAGGTTGATCCCNGCCGTCTATAATCAACTAATTATAGAACGATCATGAGTGGCACCTAGTAGTACATCATGACCCCCAATTAATCGAAAGATCAACGATTGACCTCAGAAGTAATTCTGAAACCCTTCAGCAGCTCTAATGAATCGTGCCCCATTCCCTTCACCATCTTATACCCACTTGGTTCAGGACATGGTCTGTGTGTGTCAGTCCCCACTAGGCTGACTACGTCACACCTAGCCCAAGTAGTGTCTTTCTCGTCATTCGGATTTCTAATTACTCTCATGTATTTAAGAGACTCATACTCTAAACATGACATGCTCTGGCCAGAGGCTTTGAGTAACAATCCGACGATAGGCCTGGGTATACATCTCCTCGCAAGGAGTGGTGAATCCTTTGTAGGCTGTTCAAACATCTTCGGGCACTTCGGCTTATACCCAATCATCCTGGGTCCACACCTCCTTGGAGATGCTTGCTTAAGATGTTAAAATATAAGTCTCTATGACCAAGATGACTTGAACACCGCAAGTCAAAGGAACATCGCACTTAAGCTGCAGTAAGAACTTCACTGACATATCTATATAGATTACCATATGAAGTTTTACAGCTAGTCACTCCAATGAACTAGTTCCCTTAACTAGCATCCATGTTTATCTCCGGACATCCCAATGTCATCAGCCAGTGAGAATCAGCTGATTAGAGAATAACCCATGCTAGTCTCAACAGAATTGATAGTGTCCGTTTTTATCAATTCATCGACTAGGGATATTTTCAATACTTCACAATTGCACATGTAGAGATAATCACTAGTTCTGATCCCATCACAAATTCTCTTATGCTGTGAATTGTATTGCGGACATTCAGTAGATGAGTTTAAGATCCCAATCAAATACACAAATATGTATACTCAAATAGTGAATTATCATTTATTAAAATAAATGTTTACAATCATAAGGCGATTGACTTAGGACACTTCTCTCATATCACTAACAAACTCCCACTTGGCCTAATGCCAATCGCTACGGTATCCAATACCACAGGCTCTAACATGACCCTCAAACTTGCTTTGAGGCAAGGCCTTAGTTAAAGGATCCACTAAATTCCTTTCAGTGGGAATTTTCTCAATTTGTATATCATTCCTACTTATAATCTCTCTGATCAGATGATAGCGGCGAAGCACGTGTTTGGATCGCTGATGAGACCTTGGTTCCTTTGCTTGTGCAATAGCTCCATTGTTGTCGCAGTAAACTGGCACTGCTTCATCAATGGTTGGAACCACGCCAAGTTCGGAGATAAACTTCTTGATCCAGACTGCTTCCTTTGCTGCTTCCGAAGCTGCGATATATTCCGCTTCCGTGGTAGAATCCGCTACGGTGTCTTGTTTGGAACTTTTCCAACTTACTACGCCTCCATTCAAAGTAAATACGTATCCAGACTGCGATTTGGAGTCATCCTTATCTGTCTGGAAACTGACATCTGTATACCCACGTATTACCATATCTCCTTCTCCATATATTAGGAACACATCCTTAGTTCTTCTTAAGTACTTAAGGATTGTCTTGACAGCCGCCCAATGATCCATTCCTGGATCCGACTGGTATCTGCTTGTGACGCTCAAAGCATACGATACATCGGGCCTTGTACATAACATAGCATACATGATAGATCCTATCGCAGATGCATAAGGAATCTTATTCATGCAAATCCTCTCGTCTTCTGTGCGCGGACACATAGACTTTGAAAGGTTGATCCCATGCCTGATGGGAAGGTAACCTTTCTTGGATTTCGACATGCTAAACCTTTTTAGCACTCGGTCTATATACGTAGACTGCGAAAGACCAAGCAACCGTTTTGATCTATCTCTATAGATTCTGATCTCAAGGATATAGGTTGCTTCTCTCAGGTCTTTCATGGAGAAAGTTTTGGACAACCAAATTTTAACTGTCTGTAAAACTGATATATCGTTTCCTATAAGTAATATGTCATCGACATATAATACTAGGAATACGACTGCACTCCCACTAACCTTCTTGTACACCCAAGGTTCGTCAGGATTTTGTGAGAAATCACACTCTTTGATTGTCTCATCAAAACGGATGTTCCAGCTCCTGGATGCTTGCTTCAGTCCATATATGGATCGTCGAAGCTTGCATACTTTGGTTTTATCAACCGATATGAAACCTTCAGGTTGCATCATGTATACATCCTCAAGCAGGTTTCCATTAAGGAAAGCTGTTTTCACATCCATTTGTCATATCTCATAATCATAATGAGCTGCTATGGCCAGGAGCATCCGAATGAATTTAATTAAGCATAATTACCTTCCATGTCAGTTTTCCTCTTGAAAACCCACTTGCACCCTATGGGCATAATCCCTTCAGGTGGGTTAACCAAGTCCCATACTTGATTTTCGTACATGGAATCAATTTCCGACTTCATGGCTTCAAGCCATTTGTCCCTTTCTGAACTTTTCAGAACATCTTCATAACTGATAGATTCGTCATCGCTTATGAGTAACACGTCGTTCGATTCACTTATGAGAAATCCGTATCTCTCTGGAATATTGCGTGTCCTATCAGACCTTCGAAGAGGTGGTGTTGTTTTAGGTTCAACTGATAGCTCATCATTATGAGTTATTGGTTGTGGGTCTAGACTAGGTGTCTCTTTAATGTCTATTGGAGTTTCTTGAACTTCATCAAGTTCAATGCCACTCCCACTGTTTTCTTGTAAAAGAAATTCTTTTTCCAGAAATACAGCATGCCTTGAAACAAACACCTTTTGTTCCAAGGGATGATAGAATTGGTAACCCTTCGTTTCCTTAGGGTATCCAATAAATAGACATTTATCAGACTTAGCATACAATTTGTCTGATATAGTCCGCTTCACATAAGCAGGACAACCCCATATCTTAAGGTGAGTTAAGTGAGGTTTCTTACTATTCCATGTCTCATATGGAGTAGTAGAGACTACCTTGGTCGGGACTCTATTTAGCAAGTAAACAGCTGTCTTAAGTGCATAGCCCCAAAAGGATTTTGGAAGAGTTGCATGATTCATCATCGACCTAACCATGTCCATCAAGGTTCGGTTGCGCCTCTCAGATACACCATTATGCTGTGGTGTATATGGCGGAGTCCATTGGGACAATATCCCATTGTCTCTAAGATAATCTTGAACTTCTTGACTTAAGTATTCACCACCCCGATCGGATCGAAGTATCTTAATACTTTTGCCAAGCTGTTTCTATACTCCATTTCTGAACTCTTTGAATTTCTCAAAAGCTTTAGATTTGTGTTTCATCAAGAACACGTATCGTGAGTGATCATCGATAAAGGTGATGAAGTAGCTATAGCCTCCTTGTGCAAGAGTTGACATTGGTCCATATACATCAGTATGTATTAGACCAAGCAATTCTCCCACTGGATTACCTTTTCCGGAAAAGGGTAATTTGGCCATCTTGCCTTTTAAGCATGATTCGCATGTATCAAATGAACCGGGTTCAAATGATTCCAAAATTGCACATCGGTGTAATTTGGTCATGCGTTTCTTACTTACATGGCCAAGACGACAATGCAACGTGTAGGAGTCTATTCGATTATCTATTCGAGCACGTTTGTTGCTAACTTCGATATTGAAAACGTCACCGGATAAATCTAACGTGTAAATACCATTGCATAAAGTTCCATTTTCATAAAGAACGCAATTTAAAGTTATGTAACAACAATTGTTACTAAAAGTTAAATGATAGCCCTTTTCATTCAAACATGAAATAGATACAATGTTCTTTATTAATGAAGGAACAAAATAACAATTATCCAATTCTAAGACAAGTCCAGTAGGGAGCTTTAGCAAATATGTTCCGATGGAAATAGCAGCAATCTTTGCTCTATTTCCAACTCGTAAATTCGCTTCTCCCTTGACGAGTCTTCTTCTATTCCTTAGCCCCTGTATGTCATTACATATATGTGAGCTACACCCAGTATCAAGTACCCAGGTATTTGAGGAAATAGAGTGACATTCAATAACGAAGATACCTGAAGAGGATGGGGCATCGGATGCCTTCTTCTTCAAGGACTCAATATAAACCTTGCAGTTTCTTCGCCAGTGACCCTCCTTGCCACAGTGATGGCAAGTGCCTTTTAGGGTATTTTCAGTCTTATTGGCCTTTTTCTTCTTTCCCTTATTCTATTCTTTGGCCTTCCTCTTAGAACCTTTCTTCGAGGAACCAACTAACAGTACCATCTTCTGATCCTGCTTTACAGAAGGCTCAATAGTCTTCAGCAGGTTGAGCAACTCAGGAATGATAGTCTCCAGCTTGTTCATCCGATAGTTCATCACAAATTGTGAATAACTTTTGGGCAAACAATGCAGAATTAAGTCAATACTTAGTTCATGATCCATTGCAAAACCGAGTGTGCTCAGTCGCTCAATGTACCCCAACATCTTTAACACAAACTGCGAGGCAGAAGTGTCTTCCTGCATCCTAGAGGTGAAGAGGAGTTTGGAGACTTCGAACCTTTCGGATCTCGCCTGCTCTTCAAACAACTCATGAAGATGGAAGATGATGGTATAAGCATCCATATGCTCATGCTGCTTTTTGCAGCTCAGGTACCATAGAGGCTAGCATGATGCAACTCGCAAGTTCAGAATCGGTCACATGTTTCTGATAGGCCACTAACTGGTCTGGAGTTGCACCTTCAGGAGGACGGTTGGGAAGTTGATCTTCAAGGACATAAGCAAGCTTCTCTGCCTTGAGGACTATCCTCAGGTTTCGAAGCCAGTCCATGAAGTTCGGCCCAGTCAGTTTATTCGTGTCCAAAATGGAACGCAAGTTTAGAGAAGACATGATCGAGTGATTAACCTAGAAATACAAATTGAGCTTATGTGAGAAGAATGATAAAGAATGTATCAATATACATTAATTAGGGCTAAGGTAGGGAGAAGTCTTGTGTTGGATGAATGATTGATTAGCCTTGGTTTCTTGATCCCATGGTGTATATATAGGGCTAAGGTAGGGACCAAGAGGAAGAGTTTGGTCTTGACCCACTAATGGATCTAAAACCAATTCATTAATGAAGATTCATTCCACTAAAGGATCTCCATTGAACTTCCTCACCAACCCCCATTTTTTCATATGGGCTCCACCTATTATGAGTACATCCATCCCCCCCGTGTTTAAGATATCGTATATCCGTCGATTAATTTAAATTACTAATAATTTAAATTAATCAACTTCTAACTCCTTGACTAATACCACTCAACTTTATCATCATGTTGGATCAAATCCATCTACAGGGTTCAACATGATGAATCTTATGAGCTCATCAAGGGGGCATCATCATCCCAACTCACCAAGACACGGATTCCGTCAATAATCAACAGCACACCATATAATTAATATTATTTCCTAACTTACCGGGTATATCGATTTAGCAGAATAAATCTCGTCCATTGGTAAATCAAAGAAATAAATATTAACTATACATGCCCGTTATTATATCAGGATTTAGGGATTGTACTTCATAATAATCCGAGGTCCAATCCAATTATTAAGTCAGTACAAATTGGATGGCCTCTAGTTTTGGTCCTGCTCAATGTACACAAAGCACACTAGTGTAATTCTATGGTCAAGACAAATCACATCTAATTACACTACAACCATCCCGATGGTTTGTCCAACTCCATTTCGGTTGTGAGCCCGTACTTATACTATGCAAGGGACTGATAACATGATTTTCTGTGTGTCACCTCACATCATGTTATATACAATGCAAAGCATGGGACTTTTATGCATATACTAATATAAATATGCATCTGTGTTGTTGCGATCTCTTTTCAAAATGTAGATGATCTTATATATATAAAAAGAATAAGTCTTTTAGTATACACATCTAACAATCTCCCACTTATACTCAAAGACTTTATTGTTCTCTCACTGTCATACATCTGACTCACATATCCTCCACATGCCGGTCAAAAGCTCTTGCTGGAAGAGCTTTAGTGAAAGGATCCGCCAGGTTGTCCTCCGATGAAATCTTGGCGACAGCTACTTCTCTTCGCTTTACGATTTCTAGTATCAGGTGGTACTTGCGCTCTATGTGTTTACTCGCCTTATGGGCTCGTGGTTCCTTCGAGTTTGTAACTGCACCACTATTATCACAAAAGATTGTGATAGATCTGGGCATATTAGGAATCACATCCAAGTCCATCATGAAGTTCCTGAGCCATGCAGCTTCCTTGGCTGCCTCTAAGGCTGCCACATACTCAGCTAGTATGGTGGAGTCTGCCATGCATTTCTGCTTGACACTCCTCCAAACTATGGCTCCACCTCCTAAAGTAAACACAAACCCCGAGGTAGACTTACTCTTGTCCCTATCTGATTGGAAATCCGAATCCGTATAACCCATAGAGACTAATTGGTCTACCCGGTAAACTAGCATATAATCCCTAGTCCGTCTCAGGTATTTCAATATATACTTTACCGCAGTCCAATGTCCCTGTCCAGGGTTACTCTGATATTTGCTAGTCATGCCCACGGTAAAGCAGATATCTGGTCTCGTGCACAACATAGCATACATGAGGCTTCCTACAACTGATGCATAAGGAAATGCCATCATTTCCTCTATCTCCTTCGATGTTTTCGGACACATCTCCTTAGATAGAGAAACTCCATGCCTGAAAGGTAGAAAACCTTTCTTGGTGTTTTTCATGCTAAAATGAGCCAGAACAATGTCTATGCACGAAGCTTGGGATAAGCACAACATCCTTTTCTGGCGATCCCTTATGACCTTGATCCCAAGGGTGTATCCAGCTTCTCCTAAGTCCTTCATATCGAACTGTTTGGACAACCATACCCTTACGTCTGATAACACTTTGACATTGTTGTCAATTAACAAAATGTCGTCTACGTAGAGTACTAGAAACACTACTACGTTTCTGTCACATCTCTTATATACACATGATTCATCCGGGCTTTGAATAAATCCATATGACCGGATTATTTCATCAAAGCGGATGTTCCAAGATCGCGAAGCTTGCTTCAATCCATAAATGGATCGATTAAGCTTGCATACTAGATGTTCTTTGCCCTTCACAATGAACCCTTCTGGTTGCTTCATGTAGATGGTCTCCTCAAGACTTCCGTTAAGGAAAGTTGTCTCGACGTCCATCTGTCATACCTCATAGTCCATATGAGCGACAATAGATAAGAGAATTCGGATAGATTTAAGCATAGCTACCGACGAAAAGGTCTCCTCATAATCGATACCCTCTTTTTGAGTATACCCTTTCGCAACAAGCCTAGCTTTGAAGGTCTACCTTCTCGTCTGATCCTCTCTTTCGCTTGTAGATTCACTTGCTCCAATGGCTTTTACACCATTGGGTGGTTCTACTAGCTCCCAGTCATGATTAGAATCGATAGATTCTATCTCAAAATTCATTTCCCTTTGCCAAGAATTTGCATCCCTATCATGGAGGGCCTCATCATAGGTCCAGGGATCTGGTTCATGTTCACCAGGGACCACGTCCGAAGACTCTCCCAAAAACATGAACCTCTCAGGTTGTCTAACAACCCTCCCACTGCGACGTGGTACCACCTGTGTATCTTCTGTGGCACGTGGTGCAATGACTTGTGGTGTATCCTCTTGTACAGTTGGTACTAAGGTCGGAACGTCCCCTCTCAATTCTTCAAGAACTAGTCAACTCTTGGGCTTGTGGTTCATCACATAGTCTTCTTCCAAGAATCTGGCATTCGTGCTAACGATTACCTGGACTATAGAGCAGACCACCCTTCGTTCCTTTAGGATAGCCTACGAACAAACGTATTTCTGTACGAGATTCCAACTTATCAGTATCCCCTTTCAACACATGTGCTGGACTACCCCAAAATCGAATATTGTTAGGACCGATGGCACGAATAGAGGGGGGGTGAATAGCTCGATCACCCCAAGTCGCGACTCTCCCTACAATGTTAGCACACACAGAAGCTTATCAATCACAATAATACTAACACAATACCTTTTACGTAGTTCGGAGATTCCTTGCTCCTACTCCACGGCGTGTCCTTGAGGTGGACGATCCCTTGATCCTTTGGTGGATCACGCCCCGATAATCTCCGGCTAATTCTTTCTCCTTCTCGGTAGAGAACAACCTCTCACAACCTTTCTTCCTCCTTACAAGATGACTCTAGAGTTTGAGGAGGAAGATGAGCACAAAAGAGAAGATCTTACAATGAAGAGCTAATCTTCTCTTAGCCTTAAGCTACTGCTTAAATAGTGGAGAGGGTTGTTTAAACAAACAACCTTGCTCGCCACCAGTCGACTGCCCTAGGGGCAATCGACTGGTCTTAGCCAAACACCTAGCTAACGGCTAGTTTTTGACCTGATCAGTCAACTGGTCCCAGACCAGTCGACTGATCTTTCTGTGAGATCGAGTTCTATGCTGGTAGTCGACTGATCCATCCCTAATCGACTGCCCAGCTTACATTTGCACTCTTCCTTACTCCGAAGATCACCCTTCACGTATGCCTTCAAGTCCACTCCCTTGGCTCGCCCCTTGAAGTCCTCTTCCACCGGTTGTCGTCCCTCAGATGCGCACACAAGCTCTTGGCTTGCCTCCATGCCATCCTTCACGTATGCCCTTTGAAGTCTACTTCCCCGGCTTGCCCTTGGAGTCCTCTTCCCTCGGCTCTCGTCCCTCGGATGCGTACTCCATGTGTGACTCACCAAGTCCTGCAAGACTCAATCACACATATCAAAACACCATAACACCCTAACTTAACCATATTGGCACACACATCAAAACCATGATCCTCCCGATCATACTTGGGTCGATTGCCCCAAAAATCTCCCCCTTTTTGATGTGTGGCAACATGTTTAAGTTAGGTTAAACAACAACAATTGAAAATTATAGACATAGCAAAAACAAGAGGCAACCTCCCCCTTAACCTATGCTCTCACACCCAATTTTCAATTTGCATAAATCGTAAGTTAAGTTACAACCACTAACTTAAACCACCCAATTCTCCCCCTTTAACACCATCAAAAGGATTGCCTGAAGCAACAATAATAAATGACATCAAACAAACACACTTTTCTCCTTCTGAAAAATCCCAAAAATCAGAAATCGGAAATACCAGTCGACTGAGACAAGTATCAGTCGACTGGTCCCTTCTTGCAGCCAATTCATAGAAAGATTAGTCGACTGCCCCCAAGGGCAGTCGACTGATACGTTTCAGTCTGAATTTTCCCAGATTCTGGGCTGAATTTCAGAAATGCACCATTAATTCCACAAAATCCGAAAAATCATGAAAATTTGCAATCATGGGGCATATGATATATTCTAGCGGAGAAAAAGATGACTTCATGAAAAATCTAAACATGTTTGACTTTTTGACCAAAGTTCAAATTCTTTGAAAACTTCTAAGTTTGTACCAAAATTCCATCCTAGTTTTGAAATCATGTGTTTCACAACCTTATGCCATAGCAAATAAAACACAGAAATATTTTCAAATCATTTAAAATGTCCAACTATGATCTTTGGGCGAGATGGCTATTAATTAAACATTTGCATTCCCCATAGTTGGTCTATTATTACTAATGTGATACATCCAATAACCCATCAAAATGCCACAAGCATAAGTAAGTTATTTGTATCATCCTAACATCTCATATGCATGAATACAATCTAAAGCGAAGTAATATGAGATGTTTTTAAGGTAAACTTTGTTTAGCCCAATTCACCATGAATTTCTACTATGGGCTACAAGTCAACCAAATTTCAAAAATTTGAAATTCTAACACCATGGTTGACTTACTCCAAATCCTCTAACCCTTGAGGATTGATTTTGGTACCCAATAGAAATGCTTCCTAATTGGGTTAACCAAGTACTCCTTGGGGATCCATTTCTTACTTAGGGTCTTGGTCTTCACTTGTCCTCTAGCAAGTAGGCAATGATAGGTTTTTCCCTTGCTAGACTTTTCAAAACCTAATCCCTCTTTCTTAAAGCTCGCCCTTTGGCTTTCTATGATCATATCTAGTGTCTTTGAGCCAATTTTAAATTTCCTAAGGGCTTTGGTAAGGGTATCTACCTTTTCCCTTAAATCCCTATTATTTTCTTCTAAACATGAGTCATTTGAAATGGAAGAAGAAACATGCACATCATCCTTAATTTCCATGGATGCTAATTTCTCCTTTAACATGCACATTTCACTTTTCAAGCACTTGATTTTCTTTCTAGCACTAACCAAATCATCATTTGTACTAGAAATTATTTTTACGAGAGTAGAAGTGGGTAAGTTGTATACCTCACTTACCGAGACGTCCGATTCTGAAGTTGAGCTTTCCCCTTCACTTAAGCTCCCTTCATCTTCACTTGAGCTCTTTCCTTCTCCAAATTCGGATGACATGGAGGCAATGTCGTCAATTCCCATTAGTGGGAAATGGGATACATGATGTTCCTCCTCCTCCGATGAGGATGAATCATCTCATGTAGCCTTCAAGTTTTGCACTTTCTTCTCCTTTTCTTTTGATTTCTTCATTTCTTCTTTCTTCTTTCATTCTTTCTTTTTCAAGAGGGGACACTCATCTCTCATGTGTCCTTCTCCTTGGCAATTGTAACAAATAATCTTCCTTGTTTTATTTTTGCTCCTTGACTCTTTCCTACCATGAGACTTGTTAGTAGAAAAATGTTTAAATGTTTTTCTCATTTTTTTTACCATGTAGGCTTCCGCATCACTACCCATGGATGCACTAGATTCCTCTGAATCGGATGATAAGACCTCCTTCTTTTTACCTTTTCCCTTGTTTGCCACAAGGGTTATACTCTTTGGCTTATATATCTCTTCAATTGTTCCTCCAACTCGAGTCTCATGAAGCTCCATGGTTGAGAAAAATTCTTCTAGAGATGTTTTCTCTAGATCCTTGGAAATGTAGTATGAGTCCACCATTGAACTCCAATTTGATGTTCTTGGGAAGGCATTGATGGCTTTCATCAAAATGTCCCGGTTGGATAATTGTTCCCCTACACTTATTAGCCCATTAAATATTTCCTTAAATCTAGCATATAAACTTGTTACCTTCTCCCCTTTATCAAGTTTGATATTGTTGAGTTGGGATCAGAGAAGATCTCTTTTTGCCATTTTCGCCTCCGAAGTACCTTCATGAAGCTCTACTAGCTTTTCCCATAAATCCTTGGCACTTGAGTAATTCTCAATCCTTGTTACTTCTTGTTAGGGAAGCACACTAAGTAAATGATGCAAGGCTTTGAAATTTGCTAGATGATCATCTCTTTGCTTCCTACTCCATCTTACTTCATCAAGTAACTTGTTCTCTTGATCCCTAGGCACTTCAAACTCATTTTTCATAATTAACATTATATCAAAATAGGTATTGAAGAATACCTCCATTCTCTTCTTCCACCATGAGAATTCTCCCTCGAATTTTGGCGGTTGGATGTGCAAGTCGGTCATTTCAAAGATTTTGCTCTTCTCGGCGGTTAGTCCGTTGAAGGCGTCCTTGCACTCTGATACCACTTGTTAGGACCGATGGTATGGCTAGAGGGGGGGTTGAATAGCTCGGTTACCCCAAGTCGCGACTCTCCCTACAATGTTAGCATACACGGAAGCTTATCAATCACAACAATACTAACACAATACCTTTTAAGTGGTTCAGAAATTCCTTGCTCCTACTCCACGACGTGTCCTTGAGGTGGATGATCCCTTGATCCTTCGGTGGATCACGCCCCGGCAATCTCCTGCTAACTCTTTCTCTTTCTCGGTGGAGAACAACCTCTCACAACCTTTCTTCCTCCTTACAAGATGACTCTAGAGTTTGAGGAAGATGAGCACAAAAGAGAAGATCTTACAATGAATAGCTAATCTTCTCTTAGCCTTAAGCTACTGCTTAAATAGTGGAGAGGGTTGTTAAAACAAACAACCCAGCTCGCCACCAGTCGACTGCCCCAGGGGCAGTCGACTGGTCCTAGCCAAACACCTAGCTAACGGCTAGTTTTTGACCTGATCAGTCAACTGGTCCCAGACCAGTCGACTGATCTTTCTGTGAGATTGAGTTCTGTGCTGGCAGTCGACTGATCCATCCCCAGTTGACTGCCCAGCTTACATTTACACTCTTCCTCACTCCAAAGACCACCCTTCATGTATGCCTTCAAGTCCACTCCCTTGACTCGCCGCTTGAAGTCCTCTTCCACCGGCTGTCGTCCCTCAGATGTGCACACAAGCCCTCGGCTTGCCTCCATGTCATCCTTCACGTATACCCTTTGAAGTCCACTTCCTCGGCTTGCCCTTGGAGTCCTCTTCCCTCGGCTCTCATCCCTCGGATGCGTACTCCATGTGTGACTCACCAAGTCCTGCAAGACTCAATCACACATATCAAAACACCATAATACCCTAACTTAACCATATTGGCACACACATCAAAACCATGATCCTCCTGATCATACTTGGGCCGATTGCCCCAACAAATATGTCCTAGACTAGGCTTTCGCCCAGTCCACAATTCTATGAGAGTAGATGGGACTGACTTAGATGGTACCATCTTCAGAATATACGCTGCCGTATCCAGACCATATCCCCAGAATGAATCTGGCAACTCAGAGTAGCTCATTATTGACCTAACCATTTCCATAAGAGTCATATTCCTTCTTTCTGCAACACCGTTCCGCTGGGATGTGCCGGGTGCAGACAATTGGGATTGAATCCCAGCCTCTGACAAATATGTCCTAAACTCTCCCAAGAGGTATTCGTCACCACGATCTAATCGTAGTGTCTTGATACTTTTACCTTGACGTTTCTCCACATCAGTCTTGAATTCTTTGAACTTATCAAAGCATTCAGACTTGCGGCGCATCAGGTAAATGTATCCATATCTTGAATAATCGTCAATAAAAGTGACGAAGTATTCAAAGTCACTCTAGCCTGGATGGACATAGGACCACACAAATCAGAATGAACTAGTTCTAACACATCTTTGGCCCTATACCCCTTAGCCTTAAAAGGCCTCTTGGTCATCTTACCTTCCAAGCAAGACTCACAGGTTGGGAAGTCTTCCACCACCAATGAACTCAAGCGCCCATCGGCTATCAACCTCTGAATCCTACTAAGGTTAATATGACCAAGCCTAAGGTGTCAAAGATGTCTGGTTCATTTTAGAAGGTTCCTTTCTCTTATTTAGGTTAGATGATGAGCTATTGACTTCTATTTGCATCGTGAGACTTTTTGGTTCTAGAGTGTACAAATTGCCTATCATAGTACCCGAACAGATAATCTCTCTATTTCTCTTTATAACAACTTTGTTATTAAAAGCAATAGAATATCCATCCTTTATTAATTTAGAAACTGATACTAAGTTCTTTCTAAAAGAGGGTACATATAAGCAATCTCTCAAAATCAAAATTTTATTCCTCTCAAAAGATAAATAAAAGTCTCCCACTGCAACTGCTGCCACTTCCGTAGCATTGCCCATGTGGACGACGATTTCCCCATCAGATAGTCGTCAGGTTTCCTGGAACCCCTGTAGAGTATTGCAAACATGATTAGTGGCTCCCGTATCTATGTACCAGGTACTGGTAGATAGCACCGCTAAACATGTTTCAACGACTAAGCATGAAGAAATACCTTTGTCTTGACGACGGGGACAGTTCTCCTTCCAGTGTCTAGTTTGCTTACACGTGAAGCACTTGCCTCTCGGGTTCTTCACGCCAGTCCGAGGTCCTTGCGATCCAGCTGCCTTCTTGTACCCACCTTGTTTCTTCTTCTTCTTGCCTTTCAACACAGAAGTAGAAACCTTCTGAGTAACCAAGGCCTATGAATTCTGACGAAAGAGCCCCTCTGCCGCCTGGAGTTCTCCTAGCAGTTCCCTCAACGTATATTCACGTTTGTTCATATTGTAGTTAAGTCGGAACTGCTCAAAACTCCTAGGCAGAGACTAGAGTATAATGTCGACCTGGGTTTCCCCGTCGATCTGTGCTCCCAGTACCTCAATCTCATTGAGGTGAGTCATCATCTTAAGGACATGATCCCTTACGGGTGTCCCTTCGACCATAGTAGTCGTCATCAAGCTCTTCATCGCAACCTGCCTGGCGGCCCAACCCTGGTGCCCGAAGAGCTCCTTGAGGTTCCACATCATATCATAAGAAGTGGGCATGGCCTGATGCTGATGTTGCAATACATTGACATAGATGCCAGAATGTAACACCGCGTCATCTCATCTGCCTTGACCCATTTCATAAAGCGCTCCATCTGCTCTTCACTAGAGTTCTCGCCAGGCTTTTTAGGACACTCCTCGAAGAGCACATATTTGTACTCTTCAGCAGTAAGGACAATATCTAGGTTTCTTTTCCAGTCTATATAGTTGGGGCCAGTAAGCTTATTTTCCTTAAGTATGGTCGCTAGTGGGTTAAAGGTCATTTTGAAAAATTCCTGAGAATCACAATGAACACAACTTTAGATTTCTAAAATAAATTGACTCCTCAAACAATAAATTTTTGAAATCAACTAACACCGAGAATTCGCATGCCATGTTAGTGTGGATGTATACGAATTCAACATTCGTTAGAGGAGGTTTTACCCATTAATCTTATTATCTTGTCAACCTAACTTTTTGACAAATAAGATTAATAGTTGGTTCACTTCGGCCCTATAAATATTAACAGTGATTCCGTTGGGGAGGATACTAATATTTGCATCTAAGTGTTTACCATTACACGACACTAAGAAAATTATTTCCGATTATGTGCCTTCCGTTGGGGAAGTACACACGCTCTTCAATAATTTTCTATAATCTTTTCTGACCCAGCGATCCGCATAACAAGCCTATCCGTTATGGAGGAAGGCACTCAAAGCTGACACGCGGGCTTGTTCGCATCACTTGTCAGATTGTAATGGAAGTCACGGGACCCTTAGGGTCCCTTTCCCACTTAGTTATTTAATTTTGAGGAATTTTACATGCACACACACAACAAGCACATAACCAAAACACAAATAAGAAAAATCCTAGATTTTCCAACTTTCATGGCCTTGGTCTCTAATGCGCCTCCAGTCGTGTCGTCACCTCGTCCGCTCATCCCTACACCATACGCAAGCCATTATTGAAGGGATCTCCGAGCCGAGATGACTAGGTAATTATTTACATCCATCGATCATATACTCCACGAAGGAGTGTACATAAAATCTAGATCGAAAGTAAACAAAAAGCTTGGCTAAACACGTGTCATATTTAATTACAAAAATTAAATACTATCTAGCCTCGTCAGCCTCAAGGATTTAATTAATTACAATATACACAATAAATCACATAACACAATTATCTAAGCCATGATAAGTTGGAATCTTGTGCCTGCAACAAAGAGTTAACCTACGCACATCCATATATCATCCAGCAAAAATAATCATACATGATAATGTGTAAAAAATTAACCAATCCTAAACACATTAAATCGAAAACATCAGCTCTAATACCAATTGATGGGTATGGCTTGGCGGGCTTCCTAAGCGAATACTTGGCCGTCCTTGAAAGACCTCTCCATGTCTACGGATTAAAAAATTAATTCGAATGGAGACCTGTCTCCCAACGACCATCTCATCATCGTATTAAACGATTCAAATTACAACTTGGCAAATCTCAAAGATCGAGCCTTGTAATTTGCCTAACCGTTTGACCGCGAAAAAGATGACGAGTGAATCGCCGATTTTTGTGAATCACCGAAAAATTACAACTCATGTCTATAACCTCTATCTTGACAAAATTTTAAAAGTCTCTGATTTTGAAAGTCACCTTCATGATCACTTCTAATTGTCTTAATAGTTGATGATTTTTCATTTTCAACTCTTCTACAAAAGAAATGAAAACATCTAAGGTTTGATCCTTATATTTTAAAAAGTAAGTCCATGTATATCTAGTGAAATCATCAATGATCACAAAGCAATATCTACTTCCACTCAATGATATGATAGTACTACAATCAAATAGATCCATGTGAAGTAAATCTAATACAGTAGAAGTACTTACAGCGCTTTTACCTTTATGTGCAGATTTTGTTTGCTTACCCATTTGACATGCATCACAAAATTTATCTTTCTCATACTTGATGCTTGGTAAGCCACGAACCAATCCCTTGTTGGCCAACTTCCGGATGTTCTTCATGTTCACATGCGCTAGCCTTCGGTGCCAAAGGGTGGACTCTTCTTCTTTTGACATGAAACACTTAGCAGAAACATTAGTAGCACTTTTAAATGAAACTTGATAAATATTGTCTACTCTTGTTCCTACTAGTACCGTGTCCAAGGTGTCATGTTGTCTAACTAGATATTGACTTTACCTTGCCATTCTTAGACTTCTCCTCCTTGTCATAGTTATATGCTACCCTAGCATATTTCTTTTCATTGACATTGGAGAACTTAGATCGGTAGCCTAGCCTCGGTCTATCATTGTTGGGTTTATGACTACCCAACCTCATACCTAAACCCTTAGATCCAATAGTGAATTTATCTAGGGTTTTCTCTAATTTATCAAGTTTTGCCCTTAAGGCTTGATTTTTTTTCTCTAGGTTCTCAACCCTAGAACCAACATGACCACCTTGGACATTCCTAGACCTACCCACCTTCCTAGACATATGTCTCCCCTTCTTGGGATTAATGCCTTAGTCCTTAGGTCTAAAGGTTCTTGGTTTATCATGATGCATGAACTCCCTAGGGTTTTGATATGCAACATTAACCCTATTTTTATCATAATATCTAAATCCATGATTATTCTTAATGAGCATATAAGAATTTGAAATTGGATTTAATTTTAAATAAGGATTTACCTTTCCTTTTACCTTTGAAACTCCCCTTTGACTTGAGCTCCTCTTCTTTTCCAATTTCTTCAAGTGCGTCAATTTCTTGATTTCTCCTTTCTTTGGGCACTTGGTGTGGTAGTGTCCATGCTCACCACACGTGAAGCAAATTATATGCTTCTTATCATTCTTTGCTCCATCCCTATAACTCATGTTAGTTTTCAAATTATTTGAATTGGGTTTAGGGTCTACCTCCTTTTTCTTACCCAATGGACACTTGTCCTTATAGTGCCCCTTTTGATTGCACCCAAAGCAAATTATGTACTCCTTTGACTTTGCTTTGGTGGAGGTGGAGGCTTCTTCTTGCTCCGGTCTTGAGGATGATCTTTACTCCCCCTCAATCCTTGACGCGGAGACTTCTCCTATTTCTTCCTCACTTGAGGATGTGGATGATTCCACTTTCTCCTCCTCTTCAGATGTTGAACTTGATTCAACCTCCGATTGGTCCTTCTCCTTCTCTTGGACCAATGCCCCCTTTTCCTTGGGCTCTTCTTNGGGCGTTGACCTGTGGAGGAGGTTGACCAGCGGGTTAATTGTCGGCTGTACGATTGATGACGTGAGCATGACGTAAGCTTCTGACTTTGTGCTGGTTGAAATTTGAGAGGTGGAGATTGGAGAACATTTTGCCCGACTTGGTCTGGCATGTCTCCTCCACCAGGTTTGACGTTCGGCTTGACTTGATCAATATGTCATCCACGCTGGTAGGTGGCTCTAGCGTTCTTCAGTCTGAACGGCATAACCGCGCGTGTAGCAATACGCGCCATCAGCCATGATGAAACTGACTTTCTCCTGATCTTCGGCCGCCAGGGACACCTGGTGATAACCCTGGCAAGCGTCCAACATTGAAATGAATTCACTCCTAACAGTCGAGTCGACCATTTGATCGATCCGGGACAAAGGATAACAATCCTTTGGGTAGGCTCGGTTGAGGTCCCGGAAGTCGATGTAGACTCTCCACTTGTTGTCGGGCTTGGCCACCAGGACCACGTTGGCTAACCAGGCCGGGAATTAGACTTTTCGGATGTGCCCGACCTCCAGCAATTTCCCGATTTTAGCCTGGATGACTTTATTCTGCTCCGTGCTGAAATCTCGCTTCCTCTGCTTGACTGGCCTAGCATTATGGTATACGTGAAGGTGGTGCTCGACCACTTCTGGTCGGACACCCTTCAGTTCCCTTACTAACCAGGCGAACACAACCTGGTTCCTCGTCAACCACTCCAATAGTGGCTCCCTCAGCTCACTCGATAGACCCGCGACTATCTTGATTCGGAACTCCGCTCGGTCGGGGACCAGCTAAATTTCCTCCTTGTCCTCATGGAGCTCGGCCCAAAAGGAGGATTTGCACCATATTACAACTAAGGGGCATGAGCTGATCCTTCTGAATATCAGTCCGGACATCGTCCACGTAGCATCGGCGGGCCACCCTCTGATCTCCCTTGACCTCCCCGACCTTGTCGCCTATCGGGAATTTAATCTTGAGATAGAAGGTTGAAGTTACTACCCGGAACTCGTTGAGAGCCAGTCGGCCCAGAATCATATTGTAGGCCGAGGGGGCATCCACGACCAGGAAGGTGGGTCATCTTGTTATCTTCAGTGGCTCATTGCCTAAAGAAATGGCCAGGCGAATCTGCCCGATCGGCTGCACCTGGTTTCCAGTGAACCCGAACAACGGGGGTGACCACCAACTCCAGCTGGAATGACTCGATCTGTAATTGATCGAAGGCTTTCTTGTACAATATGTTGACCGAGCTACCGGTGTACACTATGGTTCGGTGGACCTGGTAGTTGGCGATCACGGCTGTGATGACCAAGGCGTCATCATGGGGGACCTCTAGTCCCTGTAGATCTTGTGGCCCGAAGCTGATTTGGGGCCCTTGTGCTTGTGCGACCCTCGTACCGACCTGGTGAATCTTTAGTCGGCGCACTTGTGCCTTCCGGGCTTGGTTGGAGTCTCCCCGGTAGGCCCGCCCGAGATCACATGAACTCCTCCTCCGACGGCATTCTGCTGATTGGCCTGCTCCTCGTCCATTTCTTAGGACTCGGCTCGCTCTTCTTATGGGAACAAATTACGAGCTGTCGAGGGGTTCCGCCTAGGTTCCCTGACTACAAGGGCAACTGCCGGACCTCCCCAGCCCGAGCCGCGCCCGGGAGATGCCTGACACCTGATGACCGTTTCTGTCGTGTTACGGTTTCAAATACAATTAAGATATCGAATTCCTCTAAACTAATGTAGCATAGAGTAACTCGAGTCATCTCCCAACGAATGTAATTGGTGCATGATAAATCTCAGATATCGTATTTTATTGCTTTTGGATTTTTGATATCAAACTGGGGTTTGGATTTGAGTTACTAAGACTAATAAACAAAATGAATAGCAAAGCCAGTATGAAATCTAATCCTAATTAATGAAAGATAGTGCGAAATAAGAAGATCTACTCTAATCTAAACCATACTTGCAAGGATTAAAAGCAACATAAAGTAAAGCAATTAACAAAACCTAGATTAATCAAACCTAATTTCATCCAAATAAAACATGAACTCAAGGCAATTAAAAGAGACAAGACAAACAATAATTAAGTCAAACAAAGAGATGAAATTAAACCTAACTATAGAGGCATTTAGTCGAACAACTTATGAGCAGAATTCAAAATGACATGAGTGCGTGCAATTTGAAATGGGAAGATTCGTCAAATACAAGCATTTATCAATTAAACACATAACATTCAACCAATCAACACAAATTCGATGAAGCTGCTGCCGTGAAGAAGATAAACAGAGATGCTGTGAAGAAGTGTATCTGCTATGAAGGAACTGCTGGATCGGATCTGATAAAGGAAAACAGCTGCTGTGAAGGAAAAGAACTACTGCCGGTTGCTAGAAAGAAATTGGAATTGAATTTCTATGAAGGAATTCAGCTGTTGCCAAAGATGAAACTGCTTCTGGAATTGAAATTGCTGAAATGAAATCGGAATAATAGAAATGCTGCTGGAATTGAAGTAGGAAGCTGCGAATCAGAATTCTGCTGCGAAGAACATCTGCTGGGAAGAAGTTGAAACTGCTGGAAAGAAAGGATTACTGGAAATGAACAGCTGAAATGGTAAACTGCAGTGAAGAAAGAAAAATCCAATCTAATGAAGAAATAAACTGTGAAGGAAAAGAAAACGCTGAAGAAAAGTTGTAAAAAATTTTGATCGCCGGCAGTGAAGTGGTGAGATGTCAGCTAGGGTTCGGAACCCCCAGAGCCCTAGCTGTGGTGATGGTGCTGGAATGCTGCGACGGCTGCGTTCGGCTAGAGTTCGGAACCCCCAGAGCCCTAGCTCGTCCGGCCGACGGTGATGAAAATGGAGGAAAGCCCTCTCCGAACCCCGAAAGAGAACCCTTACTCTCTTCTCTCCGAACCCCGAAAGAGAAGAGATGGAGCTCCAGCCGGCTAAGATTCGGAACACCCTAGCCCTAGCTTCGTGCAATGGCCGGAGATGGTGGTGGATGAAGAGGAAGGTGGAGTCGCCTGCGTGTGATGGTGTGTGGCCGATCGATGCCCTAGGTCGCGGGTCTCTGCTCCCTTTTGTGCTCTTGGCTTCAGCGATCGGGTTTGGTCAGCCAAGCCAGCTTCGGTTCAGTCAATCAGCCAGCTTCAGCTTGGGTCCGATTCACCCAGCTCGGGTTCACTCCAGCAGCCAAGCCAGTTCGTGTTTGATTCAGCCAAGCCAGCTCACAGCTCAGCTTGAGTTCGGTCCTTTGGTTCAGCCAACCCATGTCTGGTCCAGCACTGTCCAGCACTGGTTCAGTCCAGATTCAGCCTAACCGGATTTGGTTCAGTCTTGGCTTGGGTTGACCCAGCTCAACCGGATTTGGTTCAGCTTTGGTTTGACTTTGGTTTGACCCAGCCTCAGCCCAGAACTCACAGCTCAGAAGGAATTTAACAACGGACGGCTGAGATCGATTTGACTTCATCCAACGGTCAGATCTCTTCAGATCTGAACCAAACTCCACAGATCTCAATCAATGGTCCTGATCTACCTGTCCCCAGCTCGGATTAACTAGATCAGTGGTGGATGGTCCAGATCTTCCTTTTTCTTGAATGGATGGTCTAGAACATCTTGAGCTCGATCCAACGGTCAGATCACTTCTGATTTGGCTGAAATTTTCAGATCTTGATCTCTGGTCATGATTGATTCTATCTTGGACTCGGATCGACCAGAAGTTGACCGATGGCTTAGATCTAGCCGTTCTCTGGAATGCACGGCTCCTATTAATCCGATGCTTGATCCTTTTGATCTGGATCCAATCCTGACTCAAGTCTGACCCAATTTGATCTAGGTCCATGATCAATTGAAGCCTACAAAATGATATTCAAATTTAATGTCAAAAATATCCCAAATATACAAAGATTAGAATTAAAAGCCAAAATAGGGAAAATACATGAAACCTAATAAAATTGCAAACTTAAGCATATAAAATGTGGATCAAACATGGATTTTAGAGCCGAAAATAATCAACAAAATGATGGTTATCAACGCCCCCGTCCTTGGGGTGCAAGAGCCCGACCTCTCCCGGCCTGTCGACACTCTTCCGTATTGTGTGTGTGGCTCTGGTGACACGTGCAATAGGGCCTCCAACGGGTCCACAGACACCCCTGGGTCACTTGCTGCACGTGCCTGCGCTCCATTCCCACTCGATCGATTGCCCCCCTTGGGCTGCGGATGGGTCCGCCCGGGGATCGGCTGTTTTGAGCGGGGCTCGGGGTCGGCGTGTTAACCGCCTCCTTTTTCCGAGTGGCTTGTGCTTCCTCCACATTGATGTGCTTGACAACCTTCCCTAACAGGCTGTCGAAGTCCTTCGGCGGCTTCCTGATCAGCGAGCGGAAGCAGTCTCACTCTTGTAGTCCTTGGGAGAAGGCACTGATCAGCACCTCAGGTGTAGCGGTAGGCATGTCCAGTGCCACTCCATTGAATCTCTTGATGTAGGCCCGGAGTGATTCTTTCGGGCCCTGCTTCAGTGCGAACAGGTTGAGGCTGGTCTTGTTATGCCTCTGGTTACTAGCGAAGTGTTGGAGGAATATCCTCCTAAGTTCCTCAAAGCTCGACACAGACCCGTTGGGGAGCCGGTCGAACCATCGTTGAGCTAGTCCCGAGAGCGTCGTCAGGAAGGCTCGGCACTTCACGCCTTCGGGATACTAATGCAGCAGGGTCACACTCTCAAACTTCATGAGATGCTCCTTGGGGTCGGTTGTCCCGGAATACTCCGGGATGGTGAAGAACCAGAGATGTTTGGGCACCGGATCTTCGAGGATTTGCGAGGAGAAGGGGCAGCGTACCGGGATGACCGGGAGCGGGTCGGCTGGTGTCTTTCCCTTATTTGGGCGCAGCTTGTGCGTCTAGCTGGAAGCGGACGCCTTGGCGGGAAGCGAATGAGCCTCATCGTCCCGGGCTCGGTAGAAGGCGACAGGGAATGGGGCCGAGCTTCTTTCTGGTCGGGTGACATTTCCCCGACCCCCTGAGTGGCCTAGCGCCGAAGGCTCAGGAAATCGTGTGGCCGGGCTACCGACCAGCACCGGCCTCTGCGGTGTTTTCTGAGCGTGGGCAACCAACAAAAGCTCGTACTCTTCAGTAGTGAGGGTCACTGTCACTCGATTGGGATCTTCTATCGTGCACTCTCGATCAGGCAAAAAGTCCCTTCTTCTAAAGCCAAATATGATCCTGTCGCAGAGTGAGGTGGACTCCCAAGAGCGAAGCAGACCCGAGTATTGTTGATGCTGGCTCCGACCTACAAGGAAGTGACCATTAGCAACCCGCCGAGAAAAGTCA
This sequence comes from Boesenbergia rotunda, assembly GCA_024364735.1. Taxonomy (NCBI): domain Eukaryota; kingdom Viridiplantae; phylum Streptophyta; class Magnoliopsida; order Zingiberales; family Zingiberaceae; genus Boesenbergia; species Boesenbergia rotunda. Next base: position 172,895 of record JAGFNQ010005258.1, read on the forward strand.
CCGGCAAGGCCCTCCGACGGTCAAGTCAGCCCCTGGTGGTAGAACAAGAAAGCAATGGAACAGTGGAAAAAAGACTCGTGCGCACGTACCTATGAAGTGGAGTGCGGAGGGGCTTATATAGCCGAGGGAGCTGACAACTCCTGTCTACGTCTACCGTCCTTCTGTACTCGGCTGAGACAGGAGCATAGGCGCTGTCAGCTCACAGAATGACACCGATCGGCACCGCACAGTCTGACACAGGTGAGGGGCGGCGTGGTGCGGGGTGTTAGGGTATGCTAGAGGAGTACAAAGTCAGCGGGATATCTGCGATGTGGCCACGAACTAGGTAAGGCCTACGCCGACCCTCCTACCACGGCTGCCAGTACAGTGTCAGGGGGCAGATGTCGTAAAGAAAAGGACAAATCCCAAGTTGAATCGCCGACCGGCCGACCCGAGTGAAAATGGGGTCGTGCAATTAATATCCCAGAGTGATGCAAGGCCTTCCCCGAGTCAGGGGCACTCGGATTTGATCAATCCGTCTAGTCCCTGGTCACATGATTAAGGCGTCGAGAGAACGCCAACTGGATACTTGTCGGGTGTGACCAGACGGCCCTAGGCTCGGCAGTCGATGCCTCACGTTAAGGACTGATGTTGTAGGTGCCTCAGGTGTCGGACGGGGTCGGACACTCGGCGTCTTGCACCGGGATTCGGGTCGGGGTACATCTAAATAACTGCTTAGTCGGGCGCTCCGGGCCGATCGGGTTTTGACCCTACTAGTCAGACTAGTCTAATCACACCTGGTGGGCCCGACTTATCTTTATGTGATACCAAACTGACTGACCAGACTACATATAAGTTAGGCCGGGATCAAAGACCTTTCACTTTCAAGATCTTTACCATATCGTACGGACTGAAAATGCAGAAATAGAAAAAGTAACATAGATGAAGAATATACGAAAGGATGCAAAGAACAGGCGCGCGGCGCGCGCACGCACACAAAAAAGAAGTATCTATAACTCACCTATAATCACTTTATTTATGAGTATAAATTTTCTTAGCAATCTTCCATGTTCCACAATTCACACTCTAAAAGAGATTCCAAGTACAACATTTTAGCAACTTATTTGAATCATGCCAAAACCACAAACACAACAGCAGACATTTTTAGTGACTTATTGAGATCATGCCGGAATCACAAACACAATAGCAACCACCCTTCAATTCAACATCTTCTCAGCAGACGAAAGGAGTATCGACATGATCGTCACTGCAGTAGAGACCCGGCTTCTGCTCAAACCCTTGCCTGGATAGCAACTGCCTTGCCTTCATCACCAGCTGCTGGTTTGAAATATTACCTTCTGTCTCCTTTAGAATGGTCTGAATTGCATTGCTGAGGGCTCCATATGATCCATCTATGCTACCAGGTGGTGTGGCGTCGGCAGATGTTTGATCGGTCTGGCAGCCGCTGATCAGAATGCCATTGTCCAGGTGCTTATCCCGCTTGGCTCCGGCGTAGGCTTCCTGTTTGCTTTCCACTTTGGTTTCTAGTGCTGGCTTCATGTACCCTTCGTCATTCTCGTCTAGTTTATGCTTCAGAAAGTCCTGTGCCAGATTACCAACCATGCTCATGAAACCACCTTCTCCGCTATTTTTATGGAGTTTGCTCATGATGACATTCATGAACTTCTTCACCTTCGGGCTCGCATCATCACCGAATACATCAAACAAGGTTGGTCTGATTTTCCCAACATCGATGTCTTCCTTCCCTGTCTTTTGCTTCAACATGTCGATCAGTGTGGAAAGAGGCAGTGACCGACTCTTGATGTAACCATTTGCATCATATCCTCGGTCAGTATCATCATCGGCACGGTGGTGGTGCGGGTGGCCTTCATGTGGTATGTGGACTCCACGAGAATCGAATACATCATGAACTGTTTGTTTCAAGAAGGATCTGAAGCTGAAGTTAGAATCAGAACTGTCATCGTCCTGCTTGGTGCTCTCGCCGATTTGCTCTTTGGTTTCATCGATGAGGCCCCCACTGTGGCAAGAATCAGAAACAATCGTGATCTTGCACTCTGCCGGAATCTTGTTCACAAAATCTCTGAAATCGTCATCTATTGAAACAGGCAAATTCATAATCAATCTCCGTGTTAGCGGGCATATTATAAACTACCAATTTCTGTTTTCCCCCCATCCACATGAGGCCGATGGACAGGTATTTGCTCAAGCATGTGCCCCAATATGGGTAAATAGACAAATTTGGGAATAAAGAAAAGATAATTGGAATAGGGGAGATCAATCAATATGGTAATTAGTCTAGAAATTCAATGATACATCTCAATGAACCAGATATACAAGTGCCATAGATCAATGATACTGTGCCAGGCAGTTTTAGGACACAAACTTCCTAATTTTGAAACAACGAAAAACATAATTCATTAATGTATTAGTTTAATGCAACAAGAATTGCAAAGACTTGAGCCCTAAGTAGAGTGTAGGAGTTTAGGTTAATTAGCAAATTAGGTAAATTGATCTGCACTTCTGAAAGCTTAGCAAATTTTGAATAACAAGAATGTTCACTAAATATATTACCTGTAAGAGGATGTTTTACGGACATTTTTCTCATAAAAAAAAATATCTGCAACCAGTTTTTGTATCGAGAGAGCAATGCTAAGGGGTCTGTTGGAGAGCAGTGAACAAACAGCAAACAAAAACTATTTACAGAAGGTACAAAGATAATCTTATTTCAATGTTTTAAATTAATGTGTTTGGCTTTTAATATTTATTTTGATTCAATTTCAGTGTTCTAAATGGCGCCGCCTAAGCGAAGCCTAGGCAAGAGGCGGACATCAATCATATTGCCTTTGCCTTAAGCAGTGCTTTAGGCGGTCAAAGATGAGGCAAGACTGGCAGGCGGGCAAGGCAGCGCGTGAGGAGGCTAAGACGGGCGAGGCAGCTGAGGCGGTAGGACAACAAAATTTTAAAAAAAACCCTACTCCCTTTCAAAACTTAAATAACTTCACAACCCAAGTCACCCACAACTCACCTCCTTTCGTCTGGAACTGCCGCCGCCGTCGCCGCCATGACTAGGTTAGCTTTTATATATTTCTAGTCTTGGATTGAAATCTTTTCCTCAAATATAGTCATTCCGCCCACGGACCGGCACCAGCGCAAGCACGCCGTTGGTGTCGACACGCCGTGATGCGTTGCCTATGCTTCACGCGAGCCCGGACGCATTGCTCAAGCACGATGATAGGGCAGACTTGTCGTACATGCTCAACAACACATCTAGACTTGTTGTTCCGGGACTAGTCGCGCGGGCTGCAACAGTAGTAAGGGGGTCGAAGTTAAGTTTTTAACTTAGAGTTTAATTAAATAATTTTAGATTAATAATTTTAATCAACTCTGAGATATAATTGGGATAATTTAAATAGACATAATTAAAGCCTAATAAAATTATCCCATTAATTTAATATATCTATTTTTAAAAATTATTTTTTATTTTTAAATATTTAGATTAAATTTTTTATTTTTAGTTAATATATTTTATATTTAAAAAAATACCGAAACTATATTGGCACGGCACGATATGGTACCAAAATTGTATCTCGGCATGATTTGAAATTTTAAATCATGTTTCTAGTAAGTTTTTGTTCTAGTTTTTTTATCTTTATTTAATTATTGAAGATTAATGGCGAAAAATGAGAAATAACGGGAGGTGGAATTGAAGCGAAAGTCTAGTGATATTGTTTGAGATTATAGGGTGTTGTATTACATAGGAAAAAGATATTGGATCACATGCAAATTATGTAAAAGGTTTATTAAGGGAGGAATTTATTGGATGAAACATCATATTGCGGGTATTGTAGGACAATTTGAAGCATGTCCTAAAGCATCTGATAAAGACAAAAAAAAAAGAGTAAGAACTTATCTTGAAAATAGCAAGAATAAAAAGTGAGAAAGAGCGAAAGAACTAAAAAAAAGAGAGGGCGGAAATAAATATAGGTGTTGATATAGAGGATGATGATTGTCAAGTGGAGGGAGATTCTTCTAAAAATAAGTCAAAGCACTTCGGGTCTATTGATAAGTGGACATCCGCAATCAATCCAACAAAAGTTAGACAACAAAACATAAATGATGTATTGAAGTTAAAGTTTACAACTGATGTGCAAGAGTACCTTGCAAGATGAATTTATGAGGCGGAAATTCCTTTTCATGCAATTGGCAATCAAAACTTTAGACAATTTGTAGAGGAGTTGGCCAATTCAACCGAGGCTACAAACCTCCTAGTCAATATCTTCTAAGAGAGTCACTTGTAAAACAATAAGTTGAGATGACCAAATTATATCTAAAAAAATACAGTCAATATCTTCTAAGAGAGTCACTTTCAACAATAAGTTGAGAGGACCAAATTATATCTAAAAAAAATATGAAGAAGCATGTATGAAAAATGGATGTTCAACTATGATTGATGGATGGACAGATCGCAAGAGGAGAAACATTATGAATTTATGTGTTAATTGTAAACTAGATACTTCATTCCTTGATTCTATTGAAGAATCCATGGAGGCACACATCGGGGTTTACATCTTCGAGTTTTTGGAAAAATACGTTAATGAAATTAGCCTCAACATATTGTTCAAGTAATGACAGACAATGCGACAAATAATATGGCGTCGGCGGAGTTGTTGAAGGTTACACAACCTTAAATTTTTTGGACCTCTTGTGTGATTCATACAATCAACCTCATGCTTGAAGCAATTGGAAAACTACCCAAGTTTAGTGGAATGCTTGAGAAAGTAAAGGCCCTAATGATAGTCATCTATACACATCATAAAACTTTAGCTATTATGAGGAAATATATCAAGAAGAGGGATATTGTGAGGCCTAGGGTGACTAGATTTGCCACTTCATCTTTTTACTTTGGAAAGTCTCATAGGCGAGAAAGATCAATTGAGACTTATGTTTACGTCCGAGGAGTGTAGGAAAACAAAATTAAGAAGTAGTGTAAAGGGGAAAGCAGCGGAGACAACGGGAACAAGTATCTCTTAGGAATGGTGTTTCTTTAGCTTTGAATGATGTCACCCCTTTAGTGAAAGTGTTATGCCTTCTGACAAAAAACCTACCTTTTTATTAGGTGCACTTAAACAAGCCAAGGAAGATATTAGAAAGACTTTCAAAAAAAGAAGAAAATGTCACCCCCTATTTTGAAAATTAATGATGAGAAGTTCAAGGGTAAACTTGATGGTCCTTTGCATTCTGCCGCTTACTTATTGAATCCGATTTTTTTACTTCAAGGATCCAAGAATACAAAATAACACCAATGTTATGAATGAGTTCTTGAATTGTGTTAGAGAATTTTTCTAACCAACGAGGACAAACAATCCACCATTTCTAATAATGAATTGTTGAAGTATAAGAGTAAATCCTGAAACTTTAGAAGAAAAATGACAGTCACGAAAGGTGGATGTGTACTATGACTTTATCCAGGTACATCTATTTCCTTTATTTCTATTCACTAACATGCATGTCTCTTTTACATATTTTTTGGTTTATTATTATTTTTTTTTGCCTCTTTACTTTTTTAAGTTGGATGGTGGTCCAATTATGGTGGTGACACTCCAAACTTATAAAAAATGGCAATGAGATTTCTCTCTTTGACAAGAAGTTTATCGAGGTGTGAAAGAAATGAGAGCCAATTTGAAGGGGTAAGTAGTAATTCATAAATATGTTATCTATCCTTTCTTTTTATTAGTTTTTAATAATTTTCTAATTATTTAGATACATACTAAGAAGAGAAATAGGCTCGAGACATCAAGATTAAATAATCTTGTATATGTCAAATCCAACGCTAATCTTATGAAGAAGAAGAGTAAAAGAGAAATGGGCAGAGATTTGCTTCTATCCTCTCAAACCAGTGAAGCTCAAGGATCAAGGTTGACTTGTTGATGGTGGTGATGAAGATGAGATCAAACCGGGTTCGGGACTTAGAGAATGGTGGCGGAGGCTTCGGAAGTGGATGAAGTGCTACAACCAAGGAGGAGTATAAAAAACATCCCCATTAGAGAACTTAATGAGGATTTAGATACATCGAAGGACAAGAATGAAGATGTTGATTTTGAGTCCCATGATGAGGGGATTATGAATGTAGTTGATGGTGTATGTGTAGATGATCTAGAAGATTAGTTATGTTTAGTCTAGTCCTTGTTGGCTTGTTATCATGTTGGGTTAAAACCTTGAATTTTAATCTAAGGTTTTTGGTAAAAGTAACGATATTACTTTTTTAGTGTTAATATGGTAATGAATTTTTATTATCTTGGTAGTTGCATTTATATATTTATTTGTATTTTATATAAATTGTATTGTATTGTATGAAGTTTACTTATGCATAAACATCATAAGAAATAATGACTAATTATAATATTATGTATAAAAAATAGTTAAAAAAAATCAACCTCCTAGGCACTGCGTAGGCGGCCGATGCGATGGGTGGTAAATAACCACCCCGCCACCACCTACCGACATTTACAACACTATTCAATTTTTAAAGTGATTTGCCTCCTATCATTAAAATTGACTTGATCAAGTAGGATGCAAGATGCAATATGTAAAAATATAAGCAACATATGCTCCTGCAAGTGATTTCACTCAAAAAAATTTCTTCAAAAAATTGAATACTTAAAGTAGTTTTTTTTTAAAGAGAAATTTCAAATGAGATGATAAGAATATATAATAGAAAGAGAATGAGATACAACATGAACTTTTCCATTAGCACGATGATCAATTGGTCATCACTATGATTGTTATAAAGGAATTAAAGTAAGCATAATTTGGTGACATTATGGGACAGACATCCAACTAAAATTATCCAACTTTTTTCATCTCAATCACATCTACAACCATATACACACTCCTGGAAGAGCTAATCATGCGGATGAAATATGCTAAACATCATGACAGTAAACAGAATAACAAACTAAAATACCACATATTATCATGAATTGAATATCCTCGAGCTGTTTAGAGAAGGTTTAAAGCGTGTTTGTTTGATTTGGAACTCAAAATAGCAAAAAAAAAAAAACAGTAAACTTTGGCCCCAAATTTGAAGTCAAACATGATTTCCTCAACAAGAATAGTTAAGTGTACCGAATGAAACACCACGCTAACAAAGATACACAAATCAAAAGTCAAGCATTCATGGTGAACTTTGAAAATTCAAGATTCAATTTCTTAATTGTCAGACCAAGACGTTAATAATGCAAAATAGAACAGAGAACATAAATGATGAATCAATATCACTCCATGGCGTTTAGATCTGATTCAAAGAACATTTTTCCCCTCGAAATCTGATCTAAAATCTTCTATCAGAGAACAAATCTACCGTTTTCAATAAACCTAAGCATAGGTTTGATCTCTCAGATCTTCCTTGAACAAAAAACATCATTGGTGAAAAGAGTAATGCTGCGTAACATAATCAACACCATTTGAAGCGTCTAGGTAAAAAGGAGGAGGATAAGATGGAAAAGACGGGGGAAGGGGATACCAGTGATGAGGTTCATGTCGCAGGGCACGATGCACTCGTCGTAGCCCGTATCGTCATCGTCTCCGGTCTCGGCTGGGACGCGGGTACCGTGGCCGCTGTAGTGCACGAAGAGGATGTCCCCCGGCTGGGCGTCGGCGACGAGGCTAGAGAGGGCGCGGCGGATGTTGGCTCCGGTTGGCATGGTGTAGGATGCATCTGTGTCGATGAGGACGGTGATGTCGTCCTCGGCGAACCCGAAGCGCTCCACCAAGCAGAGGCGCATGCGCTTGACGTCGTTGATGCAGCCGCGCAGCTCGGCCTTGGTGCCCGGGTAGTTGCACCCGATCAATACTGCCTTCTTCCCCATGCCGAAGACGAGGACGGATTGAGGTCGAGGTCGAGATCCAATACCGATCTGGTGGTGGAAGGGAATGGGAGCCGTCAGGAATGCCACGATGTGTTCGTTTAAATGGCCAGCAGCAGAAACAATGGAAAAACAAATTTTCACTTGGCCCTAACGTTTATTAGGATTAATTTTTTGCCCCCAAAAATGTATTAGAATAAAATCAAAAGAGAGCCTTTTATTTTTGTTATTTTAAAAGGTTCCTTACTTTATATATATAAATTCATCTTAAAAATATACTTATTTAAATTTTTTTTATGGCAATTATAGTGCGTTTGGTTCAAGTTATCATATATAACCTCGGTTATGTCATTACCAAGTAATCACATAACCAAGGTTATGGAGAATGAAATATAACCAGAAATTGTTTGGTTCAATTTAGGTAATCAAATAAAATCTTATTTGTTTGGAGGTAATAATCTATAACCTAATATAATATTTTACTGTATTACCCTTTAGAATTTGTTCAGATAATTTTATTTGTTTAGACTTAAGGGCGTCGACGTCGATTGTCGGTGTCCACGTAGGCAGTCGGTGTCCAACACCGCCGGCCGACCGGCGACCGCCGACGATCGGCGCCGACCGCCGACGATCGGCGCCGACCGCCGACGATCGGCGCCGACCGCCGACGATCGGCGCCGACCGCCGACGATCGGCGCCGACCGCCGACGATCGGCGCCGACCGCCGACGATCGACGCCGACCGCCGACGATCGACGCCGACCGCGACCCGACCGCCGACGATCGGCGATGGTCACCGACAGGCAGCCGGCACCGACCGCCGGCGATCGGCGGTGGTCGCCGACCGACGGCCGACGCCGCCGCCGCCGATCGGTGGTGGTCACCGGCAGTCGGCGATCGTCGTCGGCGATCGGCGATGGTCGCCGACCGGCAGCCGGCGACGACCGCCGGTGATCGACGGTGGTCGCCGACCGGCGGCCGACGCCGACGCCGACGATCGGCGGTGGTCATCGGCAGTCGGCGGTGGTCGTCGGCCGCCGGCGGTGGAAGAAGAGGAAGAGCCTTGGTGGAAGAAGAAAAGGAGAAAACAATAACTTAAGTGTCAAGTTACCTCTTCACTTCTCATCCCTCTCTTTTATACTAAGTGAAGGGGGCAAGTGAAGGGGCATGGTGTCTCCTCACATGGTGACTCTTCACTTCCTTTGGCCTCAACTAAAATTCTTCTTCCTCTTCCAATAGCACTCTCTTGCTAGGTGAATTGGTTAGTACATGCATGATGAGACTCAAGGTTCAAGGTTCAATCCTTGGTGCATGCACTTATGTGGGTCTTGCCAAAAATAAGGGTAAAAGTAATAAAAAAAAGTGCATGCACCAAGGATTGAACCTTAGACCTAGAGTCTCATCATGAATGTACTAACCAATTCACCTAGCAAGGGAGTGCTATTGGAAGAGGAAGAAGAATTTTAGTTGAGGTCAAAGGAAGTGAAGAGTCACCATGTGAGGAGACATCATGCCCCTTCACTTGCCCCCTTCACTTAGTATAAAAGAGAGGGATGAGAAGTGAAGAGGTAACTTGACACTTAAGTTATTGTTTTCTCCTTTTCTTCTTCCACCAAGGCTCTTCCTCTTCTCTTCTTCCCCCTAAAACTTGGTCTTGGCCGAAACTTATAGGGGTCTTAAGTCCATGGAAAAATTCATATAATTTCAATTAACATCCATTGTAACATAGGGAATCATAATAAACATGCTTGGAGGGTTAGATCTAATCCTAACCATGAAATAGAGATGGTGGCCGAAACCCTAGGGGAGTCACAAGTCCATGAAAATTCATATAACTCACAATTCATTCTTTATTTATCATGAGAAAGCATTAGAACACATAAGTGAGATTTTAACATCATCCTAAACCCAAAAACCATGCTTGGCCGAAACCCTAGAAAGTCCTATTCCATAGTTTTCTCAACATAGAGTCCAAACAACATCTTAAATCATGAAAGATAACATCCAAACTATTATACCACAGGTGAGGGAGTCTTACCCTTGTTGTCTTGGTTATAAACCTTAAATAGAGAAAAAGATGAAGACCTTCTTGACCTTAGACCACCCTTAGCCCTTGTAGCCTTATAGAAAGCCTTGGATCTTCAAGAGGGAGTCCCCTTGTAAAGCTTTTCCAAGGGAAAACTTCCTTTGTGGGTCTCGGCAAGAAGGAGCGAGGAGGGGGAAGAAGAGAAGAGGAAGAGCCTTGGTGGAAGAAGAAAAGGAGAAAACAATAACTTAAGTGCCAAGTTACCTCTTCACTTCTCATCCCTCTCTTTTATACTAAGTGAAGGGGGCAAGTGAAGGGGCATGGTGTCTCCTCACATGGTGACTCTTCACTTCCTTTGGCCTCAACTAAAATTCTTCTTCCTCTTCCAATAGCACTCCCTTGCTAGGTGAATTGGTTAGTACATGCATGATGAGAGTCAAGGTCCAAGGTTCAATCCTTGGTGCATGCACTTATGTGGGTCTTGCCAAAAATAAGGGTAAAAGTAATAAAAAAAAGTGCATGCACCAAGGATTGAACCTTGGACCTAGAGTCTCATCATGAATGTACTAACCAATTCACCTAGCAAGAGAGTGCTATTGGAAGAGGAAGAAGAATTTTAGTTGAGGCCAAAGGAAGTGAAGAGTCACCATGTGAGGAGACACCGTGCCCCTTCACTTGCCCCCTTCACTTAGTATAAAAGAGAGGGATGAGAAGTGAAGAGGTAACTTGACACTTAAGTTATTGTTTTCTCCTTTTCTTCTTCCACCAAGGCTCTTCCTCTTCTCTTCTTCCCCCTCCTTGCTCCTTCTTGCCAAGACCCACAAAGGAAGTTTTCCCTTGGAAAAGCTTCACAATGGGACTCCCTCTTGAAGATCCAAGGCTTTCTATAAGGCTACAAGGGCTAGGGGTGGTCTAAGGTCAAGAAGGTCTTCATCCTCTTCTATATTTAAGGTTTATAACCAAGACAACAAGGGTAAGACTCCCTCACCTGTGGTATAATAGTTTGGATGTTATCTTTCATGATTTAAGATGTTGTTTGGACTCTATGTTGAGAAAACTATGGAATAGGGCTTTCTAGGGTTTCGGCTAAGCATGGTTTTTGGGTTTAGGATGATGTTAAAACCTCACTTATGTTTTCTAATGCTTTCTCATGATAAATAAAGAATGAATTGTGAGTTATATGAATTTTCCATGGACTTGTGACTCCCCTAGGGTTTCGGCCACCATCTCTATTTCATGGTTAGGATTAGATCTAACCCTACAAGCATGTTTATTATGATTCCCTATGTTACAATGGATGTTAATTGAAATTATATGAATTTTTCCATAGACTTAAGACCCCTATAAGTTTCGGCCAAGACCAAGTTTTAGGGTTAGGAACTAGGGTTAGCCCAATCATGGGTTCTAATGACTTCCTATGGTATTGTATGTATTGTATTGGATGTTAATTGTGAATTATATGAATTTCCCATGGACTTAAAACCCCTCTAAGGTTTCGGCCAAGACCTAATCTAGGGCTAAGAATTAGGGTTAGCCCCAATTATGGTTTCTAATGGCTTCCTATAACATTGTATGTATTGTATGAGCTTTACTTTACTTATGGTACCTCATATGTTACTTGAATAATGGGAATCTCCACCTATAACTTTCGGCCAAGCTCAAGTTCTAGGGTTTGGGTTAGTCTAAGGTTTCAAGTGTACTTATTTATGACTTATTATAATGTACATATATGTTCAAGTATGTTGTATGAATTTTATGGTACCTAAAACCCTAACCTTATGTGCTATGCTGCATGATCTTATATGCTTATGTTAGATACCATGTTTAGTAGGTTTTATTCATGAATGTTTTAAGTCATATACCATGAACACATGTGTTGTGAAGTAGGTCTCATGTTTGTGTAGAATAATGCATGTATTATGTTAAATGTCTATGATAGATATATGGTTATGTAGACCTATGCATGCTTTATGATAGATACCATGATCATGTATGCTATGTGATATGTACCATGTATGTAAAAAAAAAACTCATCTATGCATGCTTACCTTATGTACCATGATCATGCAAGCTTCATGAACTAAGATGATGTTTATGCCTTAAGGCATAATTATGTATGTATGTCATGCCTTATGAATGAAGATGATGAATGAAATAAAGATGATGAATGAAGATGATGTTCATGCCTTTAAGGCATTATGATGTTATGCATGAACTATGAATGATGAAATGCTAAGTATACTTTATGTCATGCTTCATGTAATAAGATCATGTTTATGTCTTTAATTATGCTATGTATGTTCTATGAATGATGAAGCATGTGAAGCTATTTTACTTTATGAATGGGCTTGTACCGGACCGAAGTAAGGGTCCAAGGGATGGGCTCCTTATGAAAGCCTCGGTTCTGGACTACCGTAGTTGTCCACGGTTCTGGGACTACCGTAGCTGTCCAACATGGATGGGCACCTTAAGAACGCCTCGGTTCTGGGACTACCGTAGCTGTCCCTACCCTAGTAGGTCGAGACTAGCTACCTCGCATTTACTTAGGGATGCGCGCATATGATGTATGTATGTGGTACAAGTCAAGGACCCCCCATGATGTTATGATTATGTTCAAGTATTTATAATTATGATTTTCAAATAAGCATCCTTATGTTATGTGCATTTAACTCATGCATTCATTCATGTTATGCATTTATGTTTATGTCAAGAATTATGCTATGTTAAGTATTTTATATATTTATGTTTATGTCAAGAATTATGGTATGTTAAGTATTTTATATGTTTATGTTTATGTCAAGAATTAGGCTATGTCAAGTATGTCATATGCTTATGTTTATGTCAAAAACCATGTCATATTAAGTATTTTATATGTTTATGTTTATGTCAAGAATTATGTCATGTTAAGTATTTTATATGTTTATGATTATGTCAAGAATTAGGTCATGTCAAGTATGTCATATGCTTATGTTTATGTCAAGAACCATGTAATGTTAAGTATTTTATATGTTTATGTTTATGTCAAGAATTATGTCATGTTAAGTATTTTATATGTTTATGTTTATGTCAAGAATTATATCATGTTAAGTAGTTTATATGTTTATGTTTATGTCAAGAATTATGTCATGTTAAGTATTTTATATGTTTATGTTTATGTCAAGAATTAGGTCATGTTAAGTATGTCATATGCTTATGTTTATGTCAAAAACCATGCCATGTTAAGTATTTTATATGCTTATGTTTATGTCAAGAATTATGCCATGTTAAGTATTTTATATGCTTATGTTTATGTCAAGAATTATGCCATGTTAAGTATTTTATATGCTTATGTTTATGTCAAGAACTATGTCATATCAAGTATGTCCTATGCTTATGTTTATGTCAAGAACTATGTCATGTTAAGTATTTTATATGCTTATGTTTTATGTCAAGAACTTCTCCATGTTAAATATATTATGTGCTTATATTTTATGTCAAGTACTTCCTATGCCATGAGCTTTATGCACTTTCATTACATGTTAAGTACTTCTATATGATTATGTGTTTGTTTTATGTACATCTATATGTCTCTTCATGTTAAATGCTTTATGAATACCTTTTCATGATATGTTTTTATTTTATGTTACACTATCCATGTTATGTCCTTCCATTGGTTATATGTGACGTATGTTTTAGTGAGTAGGAAAGGGTCTTACTAAGCCTATGTGCTTATAGTTTACTTTTTTATACCGCAGATCAAGCAAGAGGATACTAAGCTAAGGGAAGCAGCAGGAGGGCAAGTGTGTGTGTGTGGCGGTGACTTGGCAAAAGAAAAAGAAAAGATCCTATTACTCATAATTGTCACATGTCTATGTTTGCATTGTCCTCTTTAGTTTCATGCTATACTCCATAGTTTGCAAAATCGCGATCCTGGATCGTAGGATCGTACGATCCTACGATCCTACGCCAGAAATCGATCCAGAAACGCGCAGAATCATTTTTCGTAGCAGGATCGCAGCAGGATCGGTAGGATCGGACAGAATCGGACAGAATCGTATAGGATCGGACAGAATCGGAGCAGAATCGGAGCAGAATCAGTGAAAGCTTCAAGAGGTCATAACTTTTGACTCGGATTGAACCACGTGACCTATAATATATCAAATTGAAACTCGTTCAAAGATCTATAAGTTAGTTTTAAGATTGAATTCCAAAAAATATTGTTTAAAGCCTTTTCAGAGGCCCAGAAGATTATTAATCTTTTTTATTATTTTTTTATCTTTTACATCGTTAGTTTTAGTGTTTTAAGATTATTTAAATATCTATTTAATTATTTTTTAGTTAGTTTTTGATTAATAATATTATGTTATATCTTTTTTCTAAAATGATGAGTCTTTAGATGTCTATTATCTAATAGGTTGACAATTAAATTGGATCATCTTGTAATAAATAGAATATTCTTGAAGTTAAACGTGATTATTTTCATTATAGTGTTAATAAAAATTGTATATTTTTTCATTTTAAGGGTTTTTGATAGGATCGTACGATTTTACGATCCGATCCTGACCGATCCGATCCTGACCCCAAATCGATCCTGTGTAGGATCGCGATTCTACGAACCTTGCTATACTCTATGATGATTTTTTTTTCTAAAAGAACAATTTATGTTGATTTCCATGATGTGTTCGTTTAGAACAATATGTTAGCTTTAAGCCTGATGGTAGGACAAGTCATGTTTAATGCAAGTATGTTCAAGAATGTTATGCCTCACATGCCATGTTTTATGTTATGACAATGCTAAGTTTACCAAGTAACCATGTTTAAGAATGATACCATGGCTATTAGTGGACCTTGGGTAGAATTTTAATATGAATGGAATTGGGCTCCAATTAGGAATATTAGCATAACTCTTGGTGGGCTTTTATGTGGGCCTTGCCAAAAATAAGGGTAAAAGTAATAAAAAAAAGTGTATGCACCAAGGATTAAACCTTGGACTTAGATTCTCATCATGCATGTACTAACCAATTCACCTAGGAAGGGAGTGCTATTGGCAAAGGAAGAAGAATTTTAGTTGAGGCCAAAGGAAGTGAAGAGTCACCATGTGAGGAGACACCATGCCCCTTCACTTGCCCCCTTCACTTAGTATAAAAGAGAGGGATGAGAAGTGAAGAGGTAACTTGACACTTAAGTTATTGTTTTCTCCTTTTCTTCTTCCACCAAGGCTCTTCCTCTTCTCTTCTTCCCCCTAAAACTTGGTCTTGGCCGAAACTTATAGGGGTTTTAAGTCCATGGAAAAATTCATATAATTTCAATTAACATCCATTGTAACATAGGGAATCATAATAAATATGTTTGGAGGGTTAGATCTAATCCTAACCATGAAATAGAGATGGTGGCCGAAACCCTAGGGGAGTCACAAGTCCATGGAAAATTCATATAACTCACAATTCATTCTTTATTTATCATGAGAAAGCATTAGAAAACATAAGTGAGGTTTTAACATCATCCTAAACCCAAAAATCATGCTTGACCGAAACCCTAGAAAGCCCTATTCCATAGTTTTCTCAACATAGAGTCCAAACAACATCTTAAATCATGAAAGATAACATCTAAACTATTATACCACAGGTGAGAGAGTCTTACCCTTGTTATCTTGGTTATAAACCTTAAATAGAGAAGAGGATGAAGACCTTCTTGACCTTAGACCACCCCTAGCCTTGTAGCCTTGTAGAAAGCCTTGGATCTTCAAGAGGGAGTCCTCTTGTGAAGCTTTTCCAAGGGAAAACTTCCTTTGTGGGTCTCGGCAAGAAGGAGCAAGGAGGGGGAAGAAGAGAAGAGGAAGAGCCTTTGTGGAAGAAGAAAAGGAGAAAACAATAACTTAAGTGTCAAGTTACCTCTTCACTTCTCATCCCTCTTTTTTATACTAAGTGAAGGGGAGAAGTGAAGGGGCATGTTGTCTCCTCACATGGTGACTCTTCACTTCCTTTGGCCTCAACTAAAATTCTTCTTCCTCTTCCAATAGCACTCCCTTGCTAGGTGAATTGGTTAGTACATGCATGATGAGACTCTAGGTTCAATCCTTGATGCATGCACTTTTTTTTATTACTTTTACCCTTATTTTTGGCAAGGCCCACATAAGAGCCCACCAAGAGTTATGCTAATATTCTTAATTGGAGCCCAATTCCATTCATATTAAAATTCTACCCAAGGTCCACTAATAGCCATGGTATTAGAAGGGCCCATGTAAGACCCATTAACACTTAGCTTTTTAATCTATATAAGAAACTATGCTAAAGTTCATGCTAGTATTCATATGTCACTCAAGAATCCATATAGGCATGATCAATATTTTCAAGAAAAATATTGAGAGGATTTCACGGGCGTTACATATGGGCTCGGGGTCGGAGACCGGCGTCGCTCTGTTGTTAGAGGAAGACGCGTTGGTGGGAGAAACTGCGGGTGGAGCTGCCTCTTGTCGAGCTAGCTGTTCACCGACCCGAGAGTCGAGTTTGGCGTTGTCCAGGCGGAACCCCTCCTCCGGGCGGCTGCCAGCATCATATTTGCTGTAAGGAAACAGGGGTTTAGTTAGCTACAAACATTCAAATGATAGAATACAGAACTTACCGAGTGACTGAGGTCGGCGAACTGGCACTTGGCTAAGCCCAAACACGTACAAAATCTCCTCACTCAGTAAATGGACAGTACCGTGGAAGTGTCGGGCCCCGAGTTTGGAGAGGGCCGACTGATATGAAGGGAGGGATCGATAGTTCTTGGGGAGAGGGGGAGAAGGAGGAAGGTCGCATATCCAGTGGGTTGGCCCGCTCGGGGCCGGGACAATATTGATAAAAAAAAAATAACGTTCCTTCCAACCCTTATTAGAGGTTGGAAGTTTCGATAGAAAATAAGTCTTGGCTCGTGCTTGGAAGAAGAAGTCGCCCGACTCTTGCTTCTTAAGGTAAAAGAAATAATAAAAGAACTCGGGCTCGAGAGAGATCTTATACAGGGTGAAGGTAACCACCGAGACACACATGAGGCGGATGACGTTCGGGGCAAGTTGGGACAAGGGAATTTGGAAGAAACGACAAACGGAGGAAATGAACGGGTGGATTGGGAAACGAAGCCCGGCCTGAAGGTGGTCGCGGGAGATAGTTATGTAACCAGGGGGAGAGGTCTCTGGACGGTCGGTCGGGTCAGGTAAGCGTACGCGGAAGCTGTCCGGGATACGGTAGTCGGCTCTGATTTGGTCGAGGTCGTGGTGGTGGAGCTCGGACACCATAGTGGTGTACCAAGGGTCCGAGGAGGAAGGAGAGTCCAAACGGTCGAGGAAAAAGGAAGGAGATCGGGTGAGAAAGAGAACTGACCAAGTGAAAAAGGGATCGCGGGAGAAGATGACCGGAAAACGTGTGCCGATGGGGGTCGTCGGAACCCTAGTAGAGCGAGCAGCAGCAACAATTCGACGTCGGAAGTAAAAAAGCAATGGTAAGAACTGCGGGGTAAGAGCCTATATATAGGGTCGAACGGTCGACCCCAACCGTTCGATAGGGATCTAGGCGAAAGGCGGGAAAGGATCCGGGCCGTTCGATCGAACTCGCGGTAATTCCCGAGGCTCGGCAGAGCACGTGCGCACCAATCATTCGCTGAGTCCGACGGCAGACGCTTCGTCGCTCGGAGAACCAATAGTCAGTTGACACGTGACCTCGCAAGTTAATGCGGTAATTAATGAGGAAGATATGAATCGGCTCAGCCCGGATCGAGGAGGAGGCGGATGAGACGGTTGAGGAGACATTGACCTGTCGGTCGGGCAACTATCTCGGGTCGGACTGCAGAGGCCGACAGGAAGGGCAGACTACGCGGGTGCGCAAGGCTTGCTCTAAAAAACAACAGTCCAGTCTGTCGGACACGGCACCTCCTTCGACTAGACTCAAAGGGGATGCTTATGATCCCGGCCCAACTCACGAGTAGCTCGGCCGGCCAGCCTGGCATCACGTCTGGATGAAGTCTAGGTGAACTGAGGGGGTCAGGCAGGTAGTACGATCGATAAAAGCCCGACCCGGTCCAACCTACTCGAGGACATCTAGAAGTCGACCTTGACTCGAATACACACGGCATGGACGGAGGCTCAAGGGACGGGCCGACAGAGGCCCGACCCAAGGAGTTCCCAAACCGGGGAACTCTCGAACCCCCAACCGCCTGACCCTGGGCCAGGTCGGGCGAACCGATACCGAGCGTCCCCTAGCTCAGCCACTCGATCGTATGACTCGGGAGTAGGCGGATTGAATGCATCTCCGCCCCCCCCCCCCCCCCAACTCGGGGTGTACCTCGTGATACTCGGACATTATTTGCGGAGCCCGATTCCACTCGGAACAACCGATCGACAACCTATTTCCCAATCGGTTCTCCCTTAAGTCACATTCACTCCCTGACATCATACGCACGACCATGATACGAGGGTCAGCGCGAGCCTTACTTATTCATGGCATACGTCGCGGATATCTCGTTGACTCCGTACTCCTGTACTACCCAAGCACTTCGCGCCATGCCACCCAACGACGGCTCAGGCAGAGCAGCGCCGACCGGTGCCTTCCTGTGAGCTGACAAACACCCACGTTCCTGTCTCACGCGGGTATAGAAAGATGACTGACACAGACAGGGGTTGTTAGCTCTCCCTGCTATATAAGCCCCTCCCCTCCTCATTCCGCATGCATGCGCGATCGTGCTCTTCTCTACTACTTGCTTTGCTTTGTCATATTCCTGCGGATACTGACTTGACCGTTAGAGAGCCTGACCGGAGACTTTTCCCAGCAGATTTGCTAACGGTCATTTTTTCGCAGATCGGAGCCATCATCAGCAGCTCGTAGCGCTCGGAGAGTCACGACCACTTCACTCTTGGGAGTCTACCTCACTTCGTGACAGGATCATATATTGGACACGGACTATAGCCCGGGTAGCTACGTGAGTGACTCCGCCCTTGTATTTTTGAAAGGTAGAATCTATCATTAAAAATGGAGAAGTACTTGTTAATTAGAAAGAAAGACGGAAAAGAATCAGACGGGATCCTCTGTCCCAGAGGATTCCTGCCTCGCACTCATCGGCGATGGCTGATGAATCGTTCGATCGTCGATTGGACATCATCGATTATTTTTTATCGTCGTCCTGAATCAAATGATATCCTGGAAGAACGGTGAACCAGTCGGAATCGCTACAATTGCAATCTCATCGGATTCGATAGTGAATCCGGCGAGATTGCAATTGCGGCGATCCCAACGGGTTCATCGTACTCTCAAGATATAGTTTTGTTCGGAATGATGGCCTCCCGGTGGTGTCCAATCGATAATCGGACGATTCGTCAACCGTCACCGATAAATGAGACAGATGAGATAGGAGATAAAGTGGGACAAAGAATCTGCCTCGTGGCAGCACTCACAAGCACACAATCAACATCGAACACACTGTCAATTGGTCGCCGTGAGCTCGCAACCAAATGATTGCTGCGACCTCGCTCGTCGTTGGGAGACGCGCGAAGTGAACATTTTACTATCATGTCAAGCACTTGCCAAAGAGTACGGTTATTATTTTTTTTTGATTGATATTCGATTTATGCGGATTAATTTTAAGGTCGTACTGATACGATTCGTTTCAGAAAATTTTTTTATCACTGTGTAAATCAGGTATATAATATTCGATTTACGTCGATTAAAAAAAATCCAAAGTTATTAGATTAATTATCGATAATTATATATTAAAAAAATTATCTATTAATTTTATTTTAGTTGTTTCAAGATAGGATTATTTTTAATTGAGAAGCATTTACAATGGACCCATTAATCTAGTATTCTAAGATCAATTATCCATTAAGAAAATTTTAATTCTTTAATTTATTAAAGTTGAAACTCAATCTTTTAATATTTGAAAAACATTAAAAGAAAAGAAAAGAAAAGAAAAACAAGATTAGCAGAGTTATATTTGCATCTCAATCCTGAATTTCAGCTACAATCACTCTAAAATTCTACTTCAAGGAAGTAAAGAAAGAAACAAACAAAAAAAGAAAAATCCTTCAGAATCTAATCTGCAATCTATTAATAGTAAAACAGATGAACAAGCACGAGATGATGAATACTAGTCCAAGAAGGTCTCCATGATGTCCTGGTAGATCCCTGAGTCCGAGCCTCTGTAATCCATTCCCTGAGCTGTTCCTGCATGATGAGGATGCTGGTGATCGATCGACGTCGCGGGGAACGTCAAGCTCCTCTTGAACTTGTTGCTGCTGCTCTCCATCTTCCTGCCCTTGCAGGAATGCTGGCTCTCCGTGCTCATCAGCTCCTGATCGGCATTGCTCGCGCTGCTAAGTGCCGGATGGTGATCATCGCCGCCGCCGGGGGGCTTCGAGTCAGCCGGTTTTTGCCCCAGCATCTCCGCGCCGAAGAGAAGCTTGGCGTCGTCCGTCCTGCCGGTGAGAGCAGTGAAGAAGGAGAGGCCATTGGGCCACTTGAGGTCTGGTTCGAGCTCCTGCCCCATTGGGTTGTAGGCAGGGATTGGAGCCAGCGAAGGGTGGCTCCAGTTGAAGATCGGAGGAGGCGGCGGCGGCGGCGGCCTCGGGATTTGCTTCATCGATGCAGATGGCGAAGGAGAGCCGCCCCTGGTGGAGGAAAACAGCTGGGATAGGAAGAACCCTGATTGGTATCCTAATGACTCAAACATGTGCCTCATCCTCAGCACAAAGTGCAGGTCTTCAGGTATCTGATACATTCACAAAGCTTCAAACACGAGCTCGACGACGACGATCGATAACACTTTACTTACAATTTTGCAGGAGCCAAGTTGCAGAAGTCCATGGCCGGCCTGAATCACAGCGATAGTCTGTTCGACAAAGATTTGTTAAGTATAACAACAGAGTAAAATTTTCTTCTTGGAATAACAGAGGAAGATTTTGCCTGGATGCCAGAAGCAAATTGATCGTTCCACTCAGGAGGAAGCTGCCATGAACAGAAAAGAAAAAGAAATCAAAAAGAAAAGTGAAAAAAAAAGAAGGAAAAGTGTTTGAAGTGTCAGTAAAAGTTGAGATACAGCATCGAAGGAGCTCTGCCAGTAGTTGGAGATGTTGGGTTCAGATTCAGAAGGTTCCTTGAAGACCCATTTGTGGCACTTATCCGAAGCCACCTTCCCCATCAACCTGCTCGCGTCGATCGCTCGATCAAATTAAAGTCGCAAAAAGAGAGGAAAATAAAGGAGGGGAAAAAAAGAGAGAGAGAGAGAAAGCAAAAGTGGGAACCAAACCACCCTCCTTCTTCCCTTTTGCAGACCGATACGAACAAGGAGCTCGAGGACAGGGAAGAATCGAAAGGGAGATGGATCAACATCTTGTGGCAAAACTCTAAATGCGCTCTCCCTTTTCGCGGAAAAGATCATTAATGGACACCACCTACCAAATACCCACCCTTCTCCGTAATTATACAGCTGAATGGACATCTTGCTGAAGGCCTTCCTCACCGGGTCTTCCCCTGCGTCCATCTCGTCGACTCGGCTCCGGCAGAAGCCATCCTCCCACATCAGCATCCTAAACCCCAAAAAGATTCAAACTTTATAATCAAAATCCAAACTTTGCCATGGAACTCGAGAACGCAACTCACAGGTTGCCATTGTCGTCGCCAATCTTGCAGCCATTGCCGCCCCTGCACCTCCTGCAAGAGAAGAAGGGGGAGAAGCGTCCGTGAGCTGAAAGAGGGAGATGAAAGAAGGAGAAGGAGGAAGGTACGGGCGAGGGCGAATGGTCCAGAAAACGGAGTAAGTCCAGTCCGAGTTGAGGCAGAGGTTCCTGAGAGACTCATGGAGAGCCAACATGCCCACAGCCTCCTTGCTTCTACTACCATCTCCCGAGCCCACCATCTCTTTGTTCCCTTTGTTTTCTCTGTCTTCCTCTCTCTATATACTTCTCCTCTTTTATCCCCCTTCCTAATTACCTTCCTCCACTCAACAGTGGCGGAAGGGCAAAGGAAAAAAACAGAAAAGCAAGAAGTTACGAGGGGCACGCTTTCTTCCTTCCTTCCTTATCTTTCTCCTCAGCTTTGCTTTCCCTGCTCCAGTAGATTTCTGGAGTTGTTAGCATCTGGTGATTACTTCTAGGCAGTGGCGAAATTGCTCCTTGCAGCTCTGCATGAGGTGCTCGCTCGCTCGCTATGCTGCCTCCTTTCCATGCTTTTCTTTTCTTTATGGGTGGTCCTGTGCTTTCGCCCCTTCAAAGTTTAACCCCTTGTGTCATTTTCATCTTTTACCATTCCATTTACAACCCTACCCTTCACCCTCTCCGTCTCCCTCGCCCTCTCCAAACAAGAAACGATGAGGAGGAGCACTGACTGTGTACGTGCAGCTGGCTGGCGATGGTGTGCTGCTGGAATGATGATCGGTGAGGGAAGTGGGAGGAGGGAGCTCACGTGAGAGTTTGGGAGGGCAGTGGGGCGGTGCCTCGTGTGGCATAAAGAAAGCCAAAGGGGGGAGGGGGGCAGAGGGAGATTGGCTGCGTTTTCGCCAGCAATTCGATGAGCTCACGCAGAGTTCGCAAGAAGACAAGAGCAGAGAACAGTGAGACAGTGTAGCTGATCGCACAGGATGATCAACCAGGAGGGGGAAGAAGGGAGAAGGCAGCAGGGAGCAGAAATTGCAGGGGAATGCGAGTGACATCCTCAAACTCAACAAATTGCTCAACTCGATTCGACTGATCAATGCAATTTACATGTTAAATAAATTTTAAAAAAATTTAAAATGAAGAAACATGTTTATATTATCAAATTCAAACCTTCCTTCGATCACCCTTGAACTCGTATCCATCTTGCGACGAGGTATGAGTTGAATAAACCCTCATGTTTTAGGTAGGATACTACATGATCTGATCCCACAACCCTACTACATGATCTGGTCCCCCAACCCTACTGTGTCTATAATATCTTTGTCTTCACCTTACATATCTTAACGGTTTAGGATGTATATTGACGACTGATATATACTTGTCTAAAAGGTAGCTCACCAGGAACATTTTAACCAATAACTTAAATAACGGCCTATTCAATGAGCTATTCAAACCTTTCTTCACGAACTCCTCATAAAATGAGATTAGAGTTGAACATACCCTCAAATTTTAGGATACTACAAGATATGGTCCCCTAACCCTACTCATATGTCCCTCCTCCTCTTCCTCCTCATCCTCACCTGCCTAACCCCAGCAGGGATCTGTATGATCTTTACCATCTTCCAATGGCCTTTTTCTAGCCTTTCATGAATAAATTATCCATGCCATCTCTGACATGAGTGGGGTTGATGGAGATTTGTGTCTGGGGAGGAAGACAAGTGAGGACCAAAGGAGATAGCAGCTGAGGAACTAGATTTGGACCACTAGAGTTTGTTTTTCGTTTCGTTTCATTTCAGTCTCGTTCAATCTCGACCTCTCGATCATATCTTTGAAGTGTTCATCGAAGAGAAGATCTACTATAGGACTAGCTAGGAGGGTCACGGTACTAAAAGAAGTGATTAGTAGCTAGCTCCATGCTCAAAGATCCAACTTGCCCCCTTCCTCCTGACAAATTCAGACTAGAGTAGCAATATATACAGTACAAATCAGTCCAAAGATTCCACAAAAGATGTTGCAGAAATCAATGCACACAGCTGAGTGATGAATAGGAAGTCTATGCATGATAGATCTAATAGCTAGCTAATTAAGCATTTGTTTAATGAAAGAGATCGAGAGTGGTGGCTGTCATTATTGTTGGTTTGCATTGAAACTTTCTACTTTAGACCTTAAGCCGGCCTCCTCTTTGACCACCATTATTGTTATTGTCATCGTGTGCCATGGAGCTGGCTTTAGCCACATGAGTAATTGGAAAAACAATGCACACTTGGGGGGATTAATTAGTTTAATTAATCATGGGAATTGTGTACGTGCCTTTATATGGTGGTCGTAGCTGAGCCAAGTATAGTGGAGTTTGTGTGTCGAGGAGTTTGTGAATAGCAACGCGGCTGTCTTTTATATATCTCGATAGGGTTGATTAGTTTGGTGGTGTTTGTGAAATAAATACATTGATATGTCCTAATCTAAAGAATAAGAGTTTTATTGATGTAATGTCTAATGATATTCAATGAACCGAGGTGCGTGTGGTCCTTGGCTACATTTGCAAATATGCAAGGTTTTCGGTAGCCCGAGCACCTTGGCCTGTTAACTTTTAGGTGCTTGGCGACCCGATCAACTTGATGCATCATTGACTCGATCGAGTTCTCGACATTCTTAGCATCTCGACTCATTGATTTAGGTTTTCGGTAACATGAGTATCTCGACTTAGTGTGACAAAGCCCCCTTCTCGGATGAAAGCCCCTCTCGGAACCGTGTTATATATGGCATGTGGCATCGAATATTCAGCAAGTATACTATAACCTTGTAACTGCTCTTGGTGTGGGGCCCTGTATGTCAATATAGTGTGGGGCCCTCTTAGCGTGAGGGCTCTCACCGGCAGTGCAGTTGACAATTAGATAGTGATTTGTCACATTGGACGAGAGGACTATTCCTGAAATTTCACTGTCCTAGCTGAAGTTATTAGATCGATTCTGTAAACTAGAGGGGGGTGAATAGTACTTTTCGGATTGTTCTTCCTACACGATTAGTTGCGCAAGCAGAATATACAATAAAATAAAACTAACCAATGCTAACTCACAGATTTTACTTGGTATCCACCCCTAAGGGTGACTAATCCAAGAATCCGTCGGTGGATCACTCCCCGGATAACCTCCGACTAGTCCTCGTCGCTCCTTGTGGGTGGAGAAACCTCACCACAACACCTTGATAACCGTTTTTGTCGTGTTACGGTTTCAAATACAATTTAAGTACCGAATTCCTCTAAACTAATGTAGCATAGAGTAACTCGAGTCGTCTTCCAACGAATGTAGTTGGTGCAAGATAAATCTCAGGATCGTATCTTATTGTTTTTGGGTTTTGGATATGAAACTGGATTTTGGATTTAAGAGCTAGGACTACGAAATGAATAACAGAGCAAATATGAAACCTAATTCTAATTAAGGAAGGACAATGCAGATAAAGAAATCTAAATTAACCAGACTACAATTACAATAAAGAAAGCACAACTTGAAATAAGGCATTAAGAAACTAAACACAGAGCAAACTACAACATTGAAGAAATCTAATCTAATCCTAACTTAATTACATTCAAATGAAGACATGAACATCAAAGCTAATGAAAGAGCAATACAGAACAAAAGTTAGACAACTACGAAACATCATAATTGAAGGTTTTGTTCTAAGAAACATTTAATCAAACATAGGAGAGGCATACTAAAATTTGCTTCAAGAGCATTCAAATTGCATAGGAAAATTCGTCCAATACAAACATTCAACAATTATCCCAAGCATTCACCAATTAAGAACCATCACATTCGAAACCAATTGAAACATGTAATTAACCCAAGAAGTATTTGCTGTGAAGAGGAAACTTCTATGAAGAAGCTGAAGCAATCAGCAACTTGAAACACGCCACTGGATCAAGCTGCTGTGAAGAAGCTGTGAAGAATTGCTGAAAAGAATCAATTGCTGGGAAGGTGATCTACTGGTTACTGACTCGGAAAATGGAATTGAATTCGATTATGGAAAATCAAGCTGCTGGGAAAACTACTGCCGGCTGCTGGAAATTGAATTGCTGCAAAGAACTTAATTGAAGGGGATCTGCTGTAAAGGAAAAACTGAGAAGATGAAATCTGATATCTAGAAAACGAAATCTGCTGGAAGTAAATAGACTGTAAATATGTAAAGGAAATGGATTGCCGGCGGTGGATCGGGATGGCTGCAACAGCTGCGTTCGGCTAGGGTTCGGAACCCCCAGAGCCCTAGCTCGTCCGATGCGTGCGGTGGAGATGGATGGCTTCTCTCCGAACCCCGAAAGAGAAAGCCCTTTCTCTCTTCTCTTCGAACCCCGACAGAGAAGAGGTGAGATGGAATACCGGCCGGCGGTGAAGGTGGATGAACGAGTCGGGAACCCCTCAAACTCGGTTGATCGGAGCTCCGGCCGACTAGGGTTGGAACCCCTAACCCTAGTTGCGGCGATGATGAAGATGGAGGAGGAGAAGAATCGCCGCGAGCAGCCTGCGTGAGGAGTCCGATGAAAAACCTAGGTCGCGCGTCCCTCTCCCTTTTGTTCTCTTGGCAATCAGCGATTGAGTTCGGTTCGTCTCGGCTGCGCGTGGATTCAGATCGCTTCGGCCCTGGTTCAGCCAAGCCACAGCTTCGGTTCAGCTCAGAAAAGTGGTCCGGTCAGCAGCTGGTTTCAAATCACTTCAGCCCTGGTCCAGCTTGAGTTCAGTCTTGATTCAGCCTGGGTTCAATCTCAGCCCAGCTCATCAGTTGGTTCAACCAACCCAGCCAGCAGTTGGGTCAACTAACTTTTGGTTCAGTCCAGACTTGGTTCAGCCAACAGACCAACCCTAGCTGCAATCAAGCAATGGGTTCAGTCCAACAGTTGGGTCAGTCAGCCAAGTCAGCTTAGAAGGAGATTAACAACGAACGGCTGAGATCGATTTGGCTTCATCCAACGGTTAGATGTCTTCCGATCTGAACCAAACTCCACAGATCTCAATCAATGGTCCTGATCTACCTATCCCCAGCTCGGATTGACCAGATCAGTGGCGGATGGTGCAGATCTTCCCTTTTCTTGAACGGATGGTCTAGAACATCTTGAGCTCGATCCAACGGTCAGATCACTTCTGATTTGGCTGAAATTTTCAGATCTTGATCTCTGGTCATGATTGATTCTATCTTGAACTCGGATCGACCAGAAGTTGACCGATGGCTCAGATCTAGCCGTTCTCTGGAATGGACGACTCCTATTAATCCGATGCTTGATCCCTTTAATCTGGATCCAATCCTAACTCAAGTCTGACATAATTTGATCTAGGTCCATGAACAATTGAAGCCTACAAAATGATATTCACATTTAGTGTCAAAAATATCCCAAATATACAAAGATTAGAATTAAAAGCCAAAATAAGGGAAATACATGAAACCTAATACAATTGCAAACTTAAGCATATAAAATGTGGATCAAACATGGATTTTAGAGCCTAAAATAATCAACAAAATGATAGTTATCAAGGACTATTCCTGAAATTTCACTGTCCTAGCTGAAGTTATTAGATTGATTCTGTAAGCTAGAGGGGGGTGAATAGTACTTTTCGGATTGTTCTTCCTACACGATTAGTTGCGCAAGCGGAATATACAATAAAACAAAACTAACCAATGCTAACTCACAGATTTTACTTGGTATCCACCCCTAAGGGTGACTAATCCAAGAATCCGTCGGTGGATCACTCCCCGGATAACCTCCGACTAGCCCTCGTCGCTCCTTGTGGGTGGAGAAACCTCACCACAACACCTTGAGAAGACCTGAGCACAAAGACTACTATCTTGCCTTTAACCAAGACAAAATTCGTCAAGAATCTCGGCCACCACGAAGTCCTCTTTAAATAGGACTCGGGCTGAAACCCTCACCACCAGTCGACTGCCCCCACTGAAAATCGATCGTTGCAACCCCAAAGTTCGAATTTTCAGCCAACTCACCAGCCACCTACCAGTCGACTGCTCCCAGGGCAGTCGACTGGTCCAGAGCTGAAACCCTTCTGTGAGTTTCATTAGTCGACTGCCCTTAGGCCGTCGACTGGTCTTCTCACTTACCTAAGGTTACCCTTCCCGAGTACATTCCACTCTGCACTCGAACCCTAAGATTTCCCGAGTATAATCACACAGCACTCGTACCCTCACGACTCGACTGACTCCTCATCCGCAGCCTCGACTATTGCCTTTGCGCCCTCTTCATCTTCGGCTCCCGTCCCTCGGGTGCACGCAAGCCTCCAGCTTGCCTCCATGCCATCCTTCACGCATGCCTCGAAGTCCGCGCCCCTCAGCTCATCGTCCCTGCTCTCTAAGATCCCTCGGGTGCACACAAGCCTCCAGCTTGTCTCTATGCCACCCTTCACCGTACCGAGGCCGTCCAGTCAAGTCAATATGTATAAACTTGTACAACCTGCACACTCAACATACACATATTAAATACAAAGAAAAACCTAACTTAAACCCTTTGCTCATACATCAAAATACTTGGTCACTCCGGACCACAGATTGCCTCAACAGAAATACCCATCTATCTCAGAGTTGTTGTGTTATCGTGATTTACCCGTCTATATCTCGATGATAATAGACTGTTTGGAAGGAGTAAAATCAACTTTTACCACACTGTATATTGTGGGGCTGCCTTATTTTTCAAGACTAACGATCCCGGGATTCCATATTTCACAAGTATGAGGATCTAGCAAGCCCTATTTTATATAGTTTTATTCAATTAATTTTAACGGTAGACGATCTTTTCCAAATTCACCAATCAAGCAAATTTATGATACAATTTAAGCACATTTAAACTTCGATCTCCGGAATATTAGTTCCTATTGGTATATTCTTTTATTTATTCTTCTAAATATTTTACCATGGAGACAAATCAATAGATTCTTTTTTTTCAAAGTTATAACAAAAAGATAATTATGTTCATCTAAGAGCATGCATAATAGTTGAATCCCTTCCATAGCTCCTTCGTTGCTATATCTGCACTACGTCAAAAGTAAAAAATCTCACACATCTCTCTACCATTAAAAAAACCTCCCAACAACTCCTTCGTGGATCCCATACTTTTATTTCTCATCTCTTCTCATATGTTACATTATATATAATTAAATTTTTACTAAATTTTAAATGCATAAATTACTAATTGCAATAACATTAATAATTTAAAAAAAAAATTACATAAATATTACCATACCAATTAATAAATTATTTTTTCACTGATTATAATCGTATCATGCCCAGATAAACTCAACTAAGTCGGCTCGAAGTTGATGATGCACTTGATTATCACTCACAATTTCTCCGGAGGTATTTTTGAAATTCTCGGGTGGAGCCTTGAAATATTTGTGATAGAGGATCTCCATTATCTGACCGATTGACTATTGCATCTCCTTTATTCTCGATAATATGCAATAATATATATATATATATATATATATATATATATATATATATATATATATATCCTTGTACCAAAATCGTACTGGACTTCTGATAATTGCCCATTGAGATTGGAGCATACCAAATTCCCACTAGATATCCTTTCTCACGACCTCTTATCGTTCTTTAAACATTTTTCTCTTGGGATCCTATGGGCATGGAAAATTCTTGATGAAAGTAGCCCATTCTAGATAAATCCCATTAGTTAGATAACATCCTTTAGTATATTGTGTATTATTAACCATAAAATTAACCTCATGTGCATTTCCTTATAAGACATTATTGAATAAAGGTGTTTCGTTAAGCACATTGATATTATTACGTGACCTTGTAATCCCGAAAAAGGTTTGCCATATCTACAAGCCTGTAGATGCAACTGCTTCAAGCACAATTTTTGGGACGCCATGATCTCCCTGAGTAAACTGACCTTTCCAAGCAACGGGATAAATTTTTCATTGCCAATGCATATAATCAAGACTACCCAACATACTAGGAAAGTCATGTATTTGGTCATGCATTTCAAGCAAGTGTTGAATATCAACAACATTAGGTCTTTTCAAATATTGAGCTCCAAATACTTTAATTTTACATCGACAGAAGTTGAATAAACATTGGATGACAATAGTTTCAACAATTCGTAGGTAGTCATCATAATGATCAACAAGGGCTCAATATACCAATTGACGAATAACTGTTGTGCATTTTTGAAGTGGCAACAAACCTTTTTTTCCTATCGCATCTTCCATTGAAAATATTCTGAATGATTATTTAAGACATTGACTATATGAAGGAATAATCCTCTTTGCATTCAAAATCAATATCGAAATATGTGATCAGGATATACTCTCTCTGTTAGGACCTTACCGTTTGCTAGAGGGGGGGCGAATAGCAATTTTTCAATCTTTCTTCCTACAAATGTTAGTGCGCAAGCAGAATAATAAAAACTAAAACTAACAAACACGAAGAACACATCGATTTATGTGGTTCGGAGATGAAACTCATACTCCACGGCTGTCCGTAAGGTGGACGATCCCGATCCATTCCCGGAGCACCTCCGGCTAGCTCTTGTCGCTCCTTGTGGGTGGAGAAACCTCGCCACAACCCTTGGACAATCCCTGAGCACTAGTAGGCTACTAACAAGCTCTAACCAACACTACTAGAAAAAATGCATTTAACAACAGTGAATCACTGTTGTCGTATGCCAAATACCACTGTTGTTAAAGGCCATGTTGTTAAAGGGGGGGTCTACGACAACAGTGAATCACTGTTGATTCACTGTTGTCGTTTGGTCTACGACAACAGTTTTCCACTGTTGTCGTATATCACATTCGACAACATTTTGACAACAGTTTTTCACTGTTGTCTTTTATTATATTCGACAACAGTTGTATAACCGTTGTCGTATATCAATAACAACAGTTTATCACTGTTGTCGTTTAGGGTTTTTACTGTTGTCGTTTAAATGAGTTTTAACAACGGTGTTTAAATGTTGTCGTATGCCATATTCACCGTTGTCGTTTATCTACAACAACAGTTTAGCTTTAATAAAACCTGTTGTGTGTTTGTACTGTTCCACAACAGTTTCATACCAATTTGACAACAAAGATATTTCCATTATATTTTCAATTAAAAGACAATAATTTAACCTCGAAACAAAAACTATATATATCAAATATCATCAACATATTTACAATAAAGATCCACCACAACCTTTCTACAGATGAAACCATAAAAGTATCTTCTGTCCAAAAACCTTTCTACAGACGAAACAACTAAAGTATCTTCTGACCCAAATTACAAGAGTTCAAATTATATATAATTCTGACCCAACTAAACTTACAATGAAGTTCAAATCACAAAAATTATAGCTTGGAAGGTCAGATTAATGGTCTTCGAACATGATCACGAACAAGTCCCTGCAGCTGGAAAAAAAAGAACAAACACTCTAATTAGTTATTCTATTAAATGCATATGTCCAATAAAAATGATCCATGAAGATATGTATCAACAAACAACAAAAATAATAAACTAACAAACAAACAAACAAAAAAGATATGCATGTATCAACACTTGCAATTATAAGGAAGAAACCACCGATTGTTTAATGATTGCTTTTCAATTTGGAAGAAACCACCGATTGTCCTAAAAAAAATCAAAATCATAATATCGTCTTATTGATTGCAAAATACTTATTGTTAGGACTACTAAAGCTCTCAATTCTTTACAACCTCAAGACTGGTTTGTCCTGTTGCATAAAATCAGGAAAGCAAACTTTCAATAGCTTCTACATTCTGAGAAATTAAGCAACTAAAGCTATTAACTATTTGATCCATAATAATCAACTAACATTTAGATATTAGGATACAAAACATGAGAGAGAGGACATGTAATGATCGATGAAGTAACAAAGGAATCATATTAACTCAATGTGAAAGGGGATAACTGAGTCAAAGGCCATGGATCTGAGTCAAAATCAATGGCTCCTTTTATAACAGCCTCAAAGATTCCTTGCTGAGTTTCTGGAAAAAGAAGGATCTAACTGAGTGATTCTACAATCGTGAGGCCACATAAGCATGAGAAGAGTTGCATCATACCAGCCCAAAAAGGTGGTACACCACTTAACAGTATGTAAAGTATAACTCCTGCTGTCCAGACATCAGCTTCTGGCCCATAACGCTTGCACAGTACTTCGGGAGCAACATAATATGGGCTTCCAACCACATCTGTAAATATCTGACCTGATTATGCACAAAAACAGAGTTAGAGAATTCGGGACCTGCTTTCAACTGTCATTTGCAGTGCAAGGGTCTTGAAAAAAGCAGCTAGCAGATCTAATCAGGAGAGCTAATGAACATTATGAAACCCACTAATAACAGAAAAAGGAAAATGATTACTCCGATTTGCAAGCGCAAGCTTGACAAGGAAACTTCTAGTAAAGCCACATAATTGGACCCTCCTTGTATCTTGCATTTGCACTGTAAGGGACTTGTATATGTGAAACTGACAGTTCTAATCAGGAGAACTAATTGACATTATGAGACCCGCTAATGACAGAAAAAGGAGAATGATTAGTAGGATTTGATGTAATTATATCTAATTTAAAATAGAAATGGTTACTCTGATTTTTCTTTTCTCTCCTCATGGTGTTACACTTTAGAAACAAATATCATAAAGAGATGACAATTGAGATCTCTAATATATCACCTGACTATCATCCTATGGCAAACTCATAGCACAGTCTACATTTTGAAGAACACATTTCATTTCAATCTTCTGCATGCATTTTTTTACGTCATGGAAATTACAAAGTTAATATCCTATTACAAATTCCAAGACTCATTATTTGGTTGTTCAGGATTTGTCTTTTTTCCATTTCTTTGAGCCAAGTTGGCGTTGCCAAGAAAAGGTATATAGCTCAAGAAAATAAGAAGACTGCTAATAACCATGTTCAACTTCAATCCTTACTACTTCAAAAGAAAGGCAAAAACATAAAATACTATAGTTTGTGTGTGCGCGCGCACACACGCATAATTTGAAGGGTAATTGTAAAGTTGTTCAATGCACCGCCAAGCAATGTAATTGTTAGTTCTAAATTTGTAAAAAGGAAAGAAGAAAGTGGCAACTTCCATTAAAGGGCTAAACATCAAGGACTAATCTAATAATATCGATAACTGAAATTCTTAATCTTCTTCAGGTTTGTTTTATAACATATATGATCAGCAAGATATTAGATCCTTAGTTGTTTGGGCTGCTACTTGCTCTAATATTTGAGGACTTCCGATGATGCAATGAAGTATAATTTAACAATGCAACTCAGAGAATATGCCAAATCTGTAGTGATTCATGCAGCAATCAAAATGCATTTTGAATCAAAAAAGGAAAGTTAAGAAAAAGCCAAATGGAGTGAACTTTACATAAAAAGGGATCGTGGTAAGTCAAATAAAGTGAATATAAAATGCTTGAAGCTATCCATTCCCAACCTGGCTTGAAAAATACTGAGAGCCCGAAATCAATGAGCTTGAGTGATGAATCATCGTCCTTGTTGACCAATAAGAAATTTTCCGGCAACCCATGGACATAGATATAAACAACAGCTTAACCAACAATTTCTCCCATGGACATAGATATAAACCAAACACAGACCACACTCATGTCACCCATCCAAACCAATCATCAAGTCCGTCCAAAACTTCAGACCAAGGCAAAATGCACAGAAACCACCACAACACCATCTCTACAACTGAAAAGCTATCAAGAAATAAAATCGGATTAAAGATCTGTTACAAATTTCTAATTCTAGCAACCCAAACACCCAACCAAGCATCCCAACAGATTTGAACATAAGAAATCCAACTCTAACGGAAAGCAATTCTTACCTCTGCTCGGCGCACAGCAACAGCGAAGAAGGAAGAAGAGGAAAGGAAACACCCAAAACCACACAGAGTCCTTGCGATGCGCAACACCACCCCTTGTAAATTCGACGCCAGTGCTTGGGTGGCGCCGCTTGATCGAGTCAGATTTTAGGAAGAAGGCGGTGCCGACCTCGCTTGCGTGCAGAGGAGAAATCGCGAGGGAGGAGGCATGTGATTTGGGCTTCTCAGTAGAGGAGGGTGCGCTCGGCGGCTTCCTTCGCCGGATCGCCGACATCGCCGTGCGCGATAGGGGCTGATCGACTCCTGCGAAAAAAGAGAGCAAGGGAGAGAGAGAGAGAGATCGGCCGCAGAAGACTGAAGGGAATGGGGGAGGAGAGGGAGTCGGCGATGAGGGGCTGTGTCGGACCACCAAGGAGGAAGGGGACTTGCTAGAGGGGAGGTGGCTGGCTTGGCCGGCTGTCGCGCGAGGAAGGGTTGGCGTCGGCGCTTTAGGGCACGAGGAAGAAAAAGGCATAGGGAGGGAAGATAGTAAATAGAAGGGTTTATATAATATATATAATTAAACCGTTGATATCCACCGTTGATATCCACCGTTGATTTTGTTTATTGATTGAACAGCACAACAATACAACAACAACAGTTTAATAAAACTGTTGTATATTGTCATAATAAACAACAGTTTCTCACATCAGTTGTTATAAATCCAGCCTATAGACAACGGTTATTTTATAACTGTTGTCGTTGAGTATACATACGACAACACTCATGTTATTACTGTTGTCTTTTTACGTATAAGACGAACAACAACAACGGTTAATACTAAAACTGTTGTTAAATTGACATAAGACAACACTTTTTCAAAAAACCGTTGTCTATTATGTGTTGTTGAATGCAAAAATTCTAGTAGTGCAAGCTAGTTTCGCCAAGAAGAAACAACCATAAACAAGCTCCCTTAAATAGAGCTCGAGGCTGATATGACCGTTACCACTCAACTGGTCCAGTACCAGTCGATTGGTCGAATTCGAATGATAGTTCAAATTCTGGTCACCATCAGTTGACTAGTCCTGGACCAGTCGATTGATCTTTTTGTGGACCTTATCAGTCGACTAGTCCTTCACTAGTCGACTGGTCCACTCCTTAAGTCTAGGGTTATCCTTCCCGAGTACATTTCTCTCAGCACTCAACCCCTCACGACTTAGCCCCCGAGTACAATTTGTTGGTGCAGGCAGCACCTAAGTCAAACCTGGGTTTTGATAATGAGAAAGGGTTCAGAAGTTAAGATGTTATTGTGTTCTAACTTGTTCACTGAGTGTGCAGGAAGAAGTCCTAGGTACACAAGGCAAAAAGTCCTGACAAAAGGCTGGGCAAAGAAGTCCTGGTCAAGGACTGGGCAAGAAGACCTGACCGGAAGTCGGGCAAAGAAGTCCTGGTCAAGGACTGGGCAAGAAGACCTGACTGGAAATCAGGCAAAGAAGTCTTGGTCAAGGACTGGATAAGAAGACCTGACCGGAAGTCAGGCAAAGAAGGTCTGGTCGAGGACTGGGCATAAAGTCCTGGCAAGGGGCTGGGCACCGAAGACCTGACCGAAAGTTGGGCACGAAGACTTGGTCAGATGGATCGGGCAAAAGTCCAACCGGAGGAGCCGGTTGGCGAAAGGTAAACTCTCCTGAGAGGAGTAGGTGAGGACGCGTTCCTCGTCGAGTGAACAGTAGGCGTCGGTTCGACCTAGGGTTCCATTTGGGAGACCCGAAGTCAGAACCAAGACAGCTACGACTGTAATTATTGCTTATTATGTTTTTGGGACTAACCTAAGTTGCAGGGTCGAAGGACTGATCGTCTGCAAGTGAAGGTGCTTCATTGAGCCTAGGCACCCGAATGGAGACAAGCGCCCGTAAGGGTATAGGCGCCCAAGAGTGAAGGCAAAACCCAAAACATAGCTACGAAGCCACTGAACCAAGACGGATCATGCGCCCGTGAGGTCACGAGCGCCCCCAACAGCTCAGGCGCCCAAGTGGGGGAGGATAAGCGCTGACCGAGCCTGTGGATAAGGATTCACAGATCGGAGGGCACGTGTCAGGCGCCCCTACCTATCAGGCGCCCGTTTGAGCACTATAAAAGGGGCTCAACTCCAAGGCTTCAACAACACAATTTCTCAATGCTCCAAAGCTTTCCGTTCAAGCGCTACGCCCCGGCAAACTCCGACTTTGAGATCTCAGCGCCGACGATAACCCTCTGCATCGAAATACAATCTACATCGGGCGTCGGTAACGAAAAGTGTAGCATTTCAATTTTCTGAAATACTGTTGTACTTAAAATTGTAAATCCTTTTTTGCACGATTATAGTATTGCCCAAAGTAAATGGTCAAGGACCGTGGGCCTTGGAGTAGGAGACGACCGTGACTCCGAACCAAGTAAAAATCTACTTGTGTTTCTGTGTGATTTGTTTATCTCCGCTGCGTATTTGCTCTTTCTTTAATCCGAAAAGTTTTAACGATATTCACCCCCCTCTATCGTTTTTCTCGATCCAATACAATTCCCTCAGCACTCGAAACCTCACGACCTGGTTGACTTTTCATCCAGCTGCCTCGATCTGTTGGATTCAAGCCCTCTTCGACTTTGGCTCCCGTCCCTCAGATGCACACACAAGCCCTCGACTCATCGTTCCTGCTCCAGCAGCCTCGACCTGCCTCCATGTCATCCTTCACGCATACCCTAAAGTCCGCTTCCCTCAGCTCATCGTTCCTGCTCCAACAGCCTCGACTTGTTGCCTTCAAGTGCTCTTCGACTTTGGCCCTCGTCCCTCAGATGCACACACAAGCCCTCGATTTGCCTCCATGTCATCCTTCATGTACACCTTGAAGTCCACTTCCCTCGGCTCATCGTCCCTGCTTTGTTCATGGTCCCTCGGATGCGCACACAAGCCCACGCCTTGCCTCCATGCGACCCTTCACCGTACCCGAATACGCCCAACCAAGTCTATGTGTATCCTGCAAACTTGCACACTCACATACACATATTAGATCAACATGAAACCCCAACTTAATCATATTGACACACACATCAAAACCCATGATCCTCCCGATCATACTTGAGCCGATTGCCCCAACACTCTCATCAGAGAAGTAATCATTGAAAAGACGAGCATGTTCGACTTCATGATCCTGATTCAAATACCTTTGCCTCTGTATTCTGCCAGAAGAACTTTGAGCTCTTCGACATACCGTTTATCGTTGCTCATATAGTCGGAGCATTCTTTGTTCATCAATATCCTCCGCATCTTCCATCAATTCATTTATCTAGAATTCACGAGCATTGATTGATTTGGATTTTCAGCCATTTGGAATAAATGAAAAAATATTTTAGTGGTTGAAAGAAGAGAGAGTTGAGAAAATGATATGAAAAATAAGTTGATGAAGAATACCATTTATATAGATTTTTCTAAATAAAAAATAAAATTTAATTTAACCTTTGCAACAACGGGCTACAACGGCTAATTATTTTCTTTTAATATTTTAAAAAATTATTTAAAATTTTTTAAAAAATAAACACAAAGGCGCAGCTCAGCCTATAGTTGCTCCTGTGTTAGACTGAGGGAGATCCCTCGTTTTAGCCACCTCAACAATGAGAGCTCTGAAAGTGTCTTTTACAGTTGTCTCCCAAATTATGTAAAGGAAGGTAAATTATGAGGTCAGTTTATAATCGATCGTCAAATGACTTTAGGATAAAAGGAATTTTTTTTTGAGGGCATATATATGTCGAAAATTAATCTCTATCTTATTATAATAAGATCCTCTAATCAACTACACATCAATAAAAATTTATATATTTTTTTGCCCTACGAGGTGAGTGTAATTAGCTTGCTGCCTTCCCACTTTCCAATTAACAATGTCATGTTCGTATTGTTAACGAGAAGTTAGATTAACTTCGATACATGCTTTTTGCCTCCTCTAGAAAGTCATAAGCCTTTCATGTCTTACACATATTATTTATATTAATATAAAATTATATAAACTATTATATTTTACAAAATATTTTTAGATGGTTTAAAACTAAATTGTTATGTCATATGAAAAAAAAGCTTTTAAAATAAATTTTCTTAGTAAATAGGTGAATATTAATAATTAAAATAAAAAAGCCTAGGCCATGCTTGGCCCGTGGGCCGACTCAAGTCCATTTTTAATTTTTAATGTTAAATGTATAATTATATTTTTTAAGATTTTTTTTAAATTTCAATTAAAACTCCTTACGCTAATCAGTTATTTAATGCTTGTCAATCTATTTATAAATTTGATTATAAATGGATGGTGTATTTGTAAATTTGCAAAGAAAAATTATGAAATCACACGACCCGACCCATCCGAATCGACCGAAAAAATCAGGTTTTGAATTTTTTTGGTCTTCGGTTTCGGGTTGTAATTTTTTTTCGGTCTTTCGGTTGATCGAAATTTATTTTGTGAATTTTTTTTAATAAATTTTATTTTGAAATTAAATATTTTATGTATTAATATCAATATAGTATGATCATGATGAAATATTGAGATAAAAGTGAAGAATTATAGGAAATGACGAAAAAGACGTTTGAATCGGTTTTTTCGGGTTATTCGGGTCGGATCGGGTTAGTCGGTTGTCGGTTGGGTTTCGGGTTGAAATCGGTTGGGTCGGGTTCGGTTGGAGTTAAAAAAAAAAATTTAACCAGAACGAAAAATTGACACCTTAGAAAAAATACATGAAAAATACGGGGAAAATGTGTAGATATATACGTATGCATACGTATAGATACTGAGAACGGGAGGGCGTATTTAGCTTGCGACGCCTCGCTTCTCTGCGCCTCTCTATCTGGTCGCTTCCGATCGAAATGCCTGCCCAAAAGCGACCGATGCCTCCTCCTCCTCCTCCGCCGCTTCCGCCCTCCGATGACGCCCCTCCGGAGCCCCCTTCGCAGCTGCAGCAGCAGGAGGATGAGGAAGAGGAAGCCGTGGTAACGGCGGTTAAGGAGGAGGAGAAATCGCCCTGCAATCTGCCGCAGGAACAGGATGGTAGTGGTGGTCACGCCTCCTTCCGCCTTCTCTCTGTCAGTTTTTTCTTATTTTGGTCGAAGTATCTCAACCTTGGGATGCTGCGGGGGCGGCGTTTGTTTGGCTACGCAGGTTGCGAAGGGGAAGGTGGCGGCAGCGAGTCGGAGGACGATGAGGAGTACGCGGATGAGTAAGTGTCTCTTTTCCTTGTCGTTTAGTTATGTCGTTCTCTCTTTGGTTTCGTGGATTCGGGATGGTCTTGGCGGCGTTGCTTTGTTGACCAGTAGCCGGTGAACGCTTGCCGGCTCAGTAGATCTGATCTCGTCAAGGGATTTGTCTTCCGTTCGATCGTGTTTCCTTCATGTTCTCTGACGATATTTGGTTATGGTTGCGGCTGGGCGGGCATCGTTAGTTTGAGCTAGCAGAGTTGGGAATTGGAACCTTGATGCTCATGTGTATGCTAAAGATGTTGCCTTTTACGATAATACGCCAATTGTTATTGGTTATCTGTGACTGATGATTCTTGCACATCCAAGTATCG
Source organism: Boesenbergia rotunda (assembly GCA_024364735.1). Taxonomy (NCBI): domain Eukaryota; kingdom Viridiplantae; phylum Streptophyta; class Magnoliopsida; order Zingiberales; family Zingiberaceae; genus Boesenbergia; species Boesenbergia rotunda. The sequence continues at coordinate 211,786 of JAGFNQ010005258.1, forward strand.
AATGCGACCTTCTCCTTGTTACTTGCGGCACCTCCAACGTTAGCTCGCTCCCAGGTTGTCCCACAGCCCCTGTAAATTGCTATAATGCTGTGAACTTCAAGCTTAGAAAAGGGAGATGCGCAAAAATGGTAGCTAGGTAGGTTGAATTCCATGACAATATACTTGTTATAAGAATTGAGGCGCTGTAATCGATATTCTAAAAATCCCTTGGCATCATATACAGGTAACAGCTAGCTAATTTGAGTAATTCTTATATCACTTCCTAACTCCATGGGGTAATCCATCACTTCAAATTACAAGATATAGTACAGAGAAACAAATGCTTGACCTGAGTTTACTTGTGCAGCCTATGTATGTATTGATAGCTTTTGGATAAGGGTATTACAATTTTTATTTAAAAAGACACTCTTAGATCATTCTGATGGTCCGTGGAGGTCTTTTTAGCTTCCCTCTCTTTGTAGCATTATCTGGCATTGAATGTGATCAATTCAGTTATATCTATCTGGGTTCAGTTTGTGGAGCAGATTACTTGACTTAAATTCTGTTCAACTTAGATTTGTAAGTCAGAAAAACATTCAAAATATGGAATTATCATTAATTCTTGGTTTGGACACATGAAAACTATGATTCTTAGGCATTTACTATGATACCATATAGTAGCACAGTGAGTATAGTATGCTAATAATATTGTTGACATATTATGAGAGATGCTAGAGTGACTTAAACATTCTATTGAATATTCTTGTAGCGAGTTAAGCAACTTCTTGCTTGGCTGATGCTGCTTTCTATGATCCTGGACATACTATCTTGATGGAAATTCAATTTTCACATTGTTAACGCTTTTTGATAGATCTAAGTTCCTAAACTAATGCTGAATTCTGAAACAACGAGTATTCATTCTCAGACTAATTGAAACTCAAAAGAGAAAGAACCTTAAATTGTGCACTATCTGCAATAACCACCGCTTACATAATTGTACAAAAACAATTATATATTCTTGTTTGGAGTCTATACATTGACCTTGTTCAAATCCATGTTCTACCTTACAAATTTGACAAAAAATTTTCAACTTCTATTAAACATGATGCTTAACTTTTATGTCAACAAATTTATGAATCCATGCATCTACAAAGAATTCCTACCTTGTGCTAATTGCATACCTTTTCCCTAACTAAATTTGGTGATACTTTCTCACTCAATTCAAACTTTAATTTAGCAAAAATTTTCAACTTAACTTTGTTTTATTTCCATGTTATCTTCTCCTTCAGAGGTTGGTATGCTTTAGCATTTAAAGAAAATATGCTGCCTACATGGAATATGATTCTTGCCTTGGTTTACAGATTTGTCGTAGTGAAATTAGCAGACATACGCAAAGAGGTACAATGCCCTATCTGTTTAGGTATGCCCACTGATCCAAAGTTTAAATAGTGGTACATGTTACCTTGATTGTTGATTACTTCAGGGAAATTCTAGCTTTTAAGATTTTATCTGCATGTTATACTAATGTAGTTGTCTTTAGCTTCATCATTAACATACATTTTCAATTCAAATTCTACTTGTTCATATTTATTTTCTATTAACTTGAAAAATATCCCAATGTTGCATATTTGGTAGTTAAAGATGGAACGAATTAGATTACGTGGAATAGCAGTTAAGTTGATGCTTCTGAACCCTCTCCTAGTATTTCTGCATGTTCTCTTTGGCTATTTGTTAAGAATGTAAATATACTAAATTTGTTCCTTTCATAATGCTCATGCTTTTGTGATAAGTGATTAGCCAATCACTTTCACATGGTATCAAAGCAAGAGCTTCATTCTCAAATTCGACCCATGTCAAAAAAAAAAAACTCATCGGTCTACAACATTGATTGACAAACAATGTGTTCTTTTTTTTTTCACCTCAATGCTAATATTGTGTTGGATTGAATTGAAGAGGTGCAACAACTACCTTATTTTGAGTTGCGTTTTAAAAACCATTTGCAGTCAATAAAATTGCATAGTTCATATTAACAAACTACTCAACACTATTCTCTTATAGATATATGATCCAAGAAAATTCACACCTATAACATAAAGATTATATAAAAAAGACAATGTAAATACAAGAACTTTTCCACTTCTGCATTTACGCAGTTAAGTTTTTTTGATGGGTTAGGCAAAGGGTTTAAGTCAGATTTGTCGATTTATTTAATATGTGCGTGAAGTTGTGTAAGATCTACTATGTATGCAGTTGACTTGGCATTACCAAGGTGATTGATGACTCGATGGCTCGAGGTCTATAGAGATCAAAGACAGGGTTGTATGACGAGGTCTGTGGAGATTAGAGGATGGCGTGGTCATTTGAAAACCACAAGACAAGGTCTATGGAGATTGGAGTAAGATGGCACAGACATATGGGGGATTGCAAGACAAGGTCCATGGAGATCAGGAAGGATGACACGAGCATCCAAGGGACCACAGGATAAGGAGCATCGGAGTAATGTAGAGCTGAAGGAAGAACTACGTGAGCGAAGGCATGAAGGATGACACGAAGAGGAGCTGAGAGCTCGGTGCATCTAAAAGATGCATAATTTGATGGGAGAAGACCTTAAGAGTTGGAAGGATTCCATGAGACAGGTGAGTGGAGTGATTTGTGCACATGGGACGAGGATACATGACAATTTTTATAGACTCAACCATAGATATTGTTGAAGTCAGGGTGTCAGTCGACTGATAGTTGGAGATTAGTTAATTGGTGATGAAAAAACTGATGAGTCTGACTAATGGATGAGTCAGATGATCCAATTAGTTGACTAATATACTAAAACTCCAAATTGGTTTGTTTGGGGTATTGTGGTTGGAATAGTTGATTGACGATTAACTTTCAGTCAACTCGCCAATCAGCAAACTCATAGAATGTTTGCTAGTCGACTTAACAGTCTTAGGATAGAACAATTGACTGGGCAATCAATTGATTCTCTAGGACCGATTCAAATGAAGACGAAGATGGAAGAAGCAACAATAGGATTTGGATAAGATGCAGGAGATCAATTGACTAATGAAAAGCCAACAGTCAATTAATGGCTGTCACATCAGCATGATAATAGAAAAGTTTAAATTCAATAAGAAGGCTATAAAAGGAGTTGAGGCAGTTGCGAAAGTAGCAATTCTCTATTTTCTAGCATAAAATTATTGTTTCATTGTCAAGCTTCTTGTATTTATTTCTTTTTATATTTTGTAAATCCCGTACCCTAATATTTATGAGGTTTCTCCACCTCTAGTGCTTAACTAAGGAGGAGAAAGAAAGATAGTAACATTTGAGAGTGATCAACATGAAGCATGATAGGCCGTGGATGGAGGAACCTTGGGAGGCTGTCTAATCATATTAAATCATTGCGTATCTGTGTATTTTTCTATTGAACACTAACATCTCAGATAAGTGGTATTCACCCCATTTACCACATCGGTACCCAATCCAACAATCGGGATTAAGCTTCCATCAACAACTGAGATCGAACCTTTTTTTTTTTTTTTTTGCACTGAGGGTTTTTGTGTGGTAAACTACAATGAGAGATCTTTTGCATGCACAATTTCATCCTCTTCTCCCCTTTTCCTCCTCTAGGTCTTCTTCCTTTTCTCCTCTTCAGAGCGGTTAGCATCACATGATGTTATGCCCAACACAACATCTGCACTGGATCTTAGTTGGGGACCAAATCCTAGCTTGAAATTATCTTTCAAACCACGGCCATATCAGATCAAATATTGATTAAATTGGCATGATTTTTTTTTAAAAATAAATTCATATTATATGATACAGGATCATTTTACAACCGATGGGATTCATATTGATGCACTATACTAGTCAAACTGATATGCTTAACAATTTGAAAAAACATGTAATATTTATGCAAAAAATCATAAATCAATGAGCAACATTAACAATCATTTAGGAAGCATAATCATCTTGTAATTTCTCAACTCATCAAATTCTTCACTCTTCATATTGAGCAATTCTTTTTACTCATTCTAATGTATGAAACAAATGAATATTTGTTGATACTTGATATAACTCTCTTGCTTGTATGGCTTTTGCAACCATGCAGTTTTGTTCCAAATTATTGACAAAATATCTTTATGATTATCACATTTTTTAGCTAATTGATCTCTTCCCTTCCCATTTTATCAAATTTTTATATATGGATTAATCTAGAGATAACTTGACAGGTCAGCTTCTCCTTTACTTTATTCCTATGGACGTTAAGTTAGATTGAAATAATAAATTGGCTCGTCACAGATGTGCCAGTTGAAAATCAGCAAAATATATGAAGTAAATGACGCTTCCGGATTTGTCTGGTGGTTGGTCTTTGGGGCTGAGCCGTCCACCTCTAGAACTAGTTGGACGGAAGGCCTCGATACTTGGATTATCAAAAAAATAAAAAATAAAAATAAACAACAATAATGAGAAAGAAAATACAATAAAACAGAGAGAGGTAAATTATGTGAAGGTGGAGGTTGTGAAAAAGGGATTAATAGGACAAAGTGAGGATATAGATGGTTAGTGAACTTTTGGCCCAGTATAATCCATCCTTGAATGCAATAGAAAGTTGTCTTGGAAATGAAGCACTGTTCATCTTTTTACCTATACATGAGTTGTATCAATTAGAGCAGAAGCATTAAAGGTCAATCAAACATAACTAGATTAATAAAAAAATAATTAAATTGATTTTGAAGATTAATAATCTTGCATAGAGCTCTGTTGAAGGATAATATCCCTGGGGCAAACATGGTTGGATGATTATGATGTTGGTAACCCTTATGGCTGCTTGTTATTCCTTGAGTGCCTTTCTGCTTCTTATTGTGACAATGAATGTTTGCACACATTCTTACAGCCCCTCTAATGAGAAGTTCGTTCTTCAGATTTACTGAAGCCTTTTATTTTCCAGGTATAATCAGGAAAACGAGGACGGTCATGGAATGCTTGCATCGGTTTTGCAGGGCGTGCATCGACAAATCAATGCGGCTTGGGTATGCTGCAAACAATATTTACTTTTTGAGCTGATACCGGAGTAAAATCCACTCTAATTGGTTCTGAACTAATATAACTAGCATAGTAGCTTGGATGGTTCTTGCACTTGAACTAAGTTGAGATGCTCTTATTCACTCAGGAACAATGAATGTCCAGCATGTCGTACTCATTGTGCGAGTCGACGATCTTTAAGAGACGATCCAAATTATGATGCTCTGATTGCTGCTTTATACCCAGATATTGATAAGTACGAGGAAGAGGTAAGTGATTCTGACTTTTGTTTGCACATCAGGTACTTTATGCAGTTCCCTTTTGCTGAGAATGGTTACTTCACTCTGTCAAACCTTTGGCTTTAGGAGCTATCTTTTCACGAAGAAGAGATGTACCGGAACAAGAAGGTACATTCTTATTCGAAGCGACTATGGGGACAATAAGTTATTATTTTTTTAAGCTCCATACCTTATAGTTGACTTTTTTTTTCCCGCGACAGCTACAAGAATCCATAGCTGAGATATTTCGACGACAATCCGAGGCTGTTGGTAAGAGAAAATCAACATCAAAATCCACAGCTGCAGCTTTTGTTAGACGATCACAGGGAAGTTATCGCAACTATGGGAGAGGTGGTAGCTGCGGTCGTGATGCTATAGCTGCAAGCTCAGATGATGACGATGACGAAGCAAATGCAAATGATATTGTAAACAATGATTCATCTGCAGATGAGCCCTCTCCTGATAGAAGGCCCAAAAAAAGACGCAGAAGGTGGAGCACGCCACGATCCTCCCCTGCCAAAATGAATGCGGGTGCTGGCAGCGATGATAATGTTGATAATGAAGCTAACAGAGAACACATCGGAACATCTTTGCAAGCAGGGAGCAGAGATATTCTTGCATGGGGTAAGAATGGCGCACGCAGCCAAACTAGACATGGTAATATGAGCGGCTTAAATGGCCGGATGATCAAGGGCGGGCGAATAACCAAATTGGTGGACTATCTCCGAAGTTTAGATGACCATGACGATGAGGTACAATAACAGTAAGGACACTATCATTTTTCTCGTACCGTAGGTTGTGAATTTCTCAAAAGCTATATCTTTATCTAAATTCTTTTTTCAGCTCGATGTGTATCTGACCTTGGTTCCTTTGGACAAAGAGAGAGTACCAAATTTGGAACAGCCGAATCTTTGTTGCCGACCCACATTATCAATTAGACACCTCTGTGACGTGAGTTTCTGTTTCTCCTCTCCCATTTCAATACCTGAAATACTTGTGTAATTCTTGATATGGAAGACCATAATTGTGGGTTCTTGTGCAGTATATTGCTCTTCAGACATCAATTCCAGCTGAAGAAGTTCAGATATATACAAGAACACCGGAACATGTAGCCTCTGCAACTAACCAATCGAGTTCCGCGGATACAGCTCATAGCGAACAATTTCGGGGTTGCAAAAGTTAGAAGTGCAAGAATCACTTTTAACCTTGTACAATTCCTTCCCCATCAAAGGGGAGCTGGTGAGTTGTTGCAACTGACACGGTCGATTAGTTTCTCGCGATGCAACTCCACTTTAGTCCATTTTCGTTGTTCAGGTTTTGATCTACCACAAGGGAATACAAACATAGAAAGGGCTCACCATTTCTTCGTTTATTTCCTGAATTCAACCGCGTACGATCTAATCCCTCGGGATGTATATATTATACAGAGAAGATTTCAGGAGGATTTGGCTTCGCTCATAGAAATTGCTTCAGGATTCCATCAAAGATGGGTGAGAGTAAGTCTTGTTAGTGTTCAAAAATTAACATGATCTACCGATTACGTTCGAAGGTCTTCAAAATTGTCTCGTAAAAGGAATCTCTACTTTCAATTGCTATTCTTCACTTTGTTACAAAACATTTTCCGAGAATGATTCTCGACGAATTGTTTCACTATTGAATCTGTGTTGCTCTTCACAGTTGAGATTTAACAGTCTGGCAGAAATATTGCATAGAGTTTGACGATAATGAGATATATAGCTGATTTGAAATTTGTTGCAATTCGTATTGTATTGTTGTTGTTATTTTATCCTTATTGTCCAAGTAGTTGACTTTTCATATAATAATTTTGTAAAAAAGAACATTACCCCTTAAAATTTGAAATGCCCTTTAAAGTTTATCTTCGTTGCAACATCGAAATGCATGCCCTTTGTCGTTAAAATCTTCTTTCTAGAGATGACAATGGGGAACATAAGGGAGTCTACTCCGTGATCTCTCCTTGGCCGTCAAGTGGTTCAAACTCGGATCGACTATAATTCAAAATCTAAAAAATCGATCGATTTAGATCTAGTTCGCTTCTCCAAATGTACCATCCGATCTACCATCAGTCTTCGTGGAATGGACGGATAATTAACGTTTGTGGTGTTACCATAAGTCAATATATCCGTCTTTTTCACATATTAGTCATAGCATCCGGGCTAATAGTCTTTATGATTTACCTTCTTCCATATTAACTTTGAAACAAATTGAGATTGACACTAAGAGCGAGCAAATCATCTTTTATCACTTTTTTTAATATACAAATCTTCGCTATATCTAATCATTTGATATTAATTTGTTCTTAGTTTGCTCAATCCAAACTAAACATGCTTTTCGATAATCTAATTGACCATCTCATCCATTTGCAAGAAGGTCAAGAGTGGCCCAGGGCTATAGTGCAGCGGTAGGATGATTAATGATTATCTTAGATATTCATGATTCGATCTCCGACATATTTTATAGAAATTTTTCTCTAAATAGGGCACGAGCCCTGGGACGCTGAGCTTCTAGATTGCCCACCGTGAGCGCTTCTGATTTATCCTGGTGACCGATGAAAACTTCCGTAGACCAGACCGATCACCCCAGATTCGTCTGGACAACATAAGAAGGTCAAAAGTGATAAGATGAGGGGTACATTCATACCCGTATTAATACACAATCCCTAGGTAATAGTGTGATGGTAGAATACCTTTTCAATTTTTAAACATCTAAAAATTGAATTTCAACTTTGATGAATTAACGAATTAATTTTTTTAAAAAGTTATTAATCTAGCTGAATTAATCAAGTACATTTTGATTTACTCTGATAATTGATAAAAGATTTTATGAAATCAAAATCATCTTCTCTAAAAATAAAAAATAAACATAAATTAAATAGAAAAATAAGATCAGACATCCAATACAAAATCAAAGTGAATGATTTTTTGAAAATATTAGTTAAGGGCAATTTGCCAAAATACACCACTTATAATTTAAAATTATCAAAAGGTCTGCTTATAATTTTTTTTACTTAAAAAAATATTTCTATTTCTAAAATATGATTGATTATTAAAGCAAACTATTTTACAAAATAGCTCAGGAATAGATTTTAGATCAAAATAATTTTGTTAATAAAAAATAAATTACCTTACATTTATTTCTAATAAACCAAAAATTTTGATCATAACCTTCATATCAAACATTAATTCTTTCTTGTATCTAAAAATTTCATTAAAATAAAAAAATTCATTTACAAATATTATTTTAATAACAAATAAACATCACTAGCATACAGAATCTTCATCTACAATATTCTACAATCCATCATTTTACATGCCATTTTTTTAAACTTATTGCAGAAAATCAAGCCAAACCGGCAAACACAAACTAAATTCAACAAGAGCGCGGTATTTGTATAGAACTGAAACATGTTTTTTTTTTTTAAACTTTTAGTTGAATTTAACTACAATGCAAGAAATATCATCTTTGCTCTTCCTTACAACAGCTTCCTCTGTCAAATTCTTAGCAGCTGTTTGAGGATCCTTTGCATCTTTGATGAAATCCACTGCCTCTTGGTTCGACATAACCTGGCGAAAGAAAACATTAAAAAGATTTTTATTCAGTCAATCTTTTGAAGCAGATCATGTTCTTGATTCTACATAACCAACATGAAGCATATACATTATGATTAAAGTCACTGCGAATCATTTTGGTTGAGTTCATTACCTTCCATAAGCCATCACTAGCCAGGATTAGCAACTCTGTATCATCATCTACAGTTTCTTCGACGACATGGGGTTCCGAACTCAGGTGCTTCTTCAAGCTCCCGTCTCCGAATGCTCTCGTCACAGCCAGCTGCCCATCCACACGCGGTACGTCTCCTGAAACAGTATATTTATCTTTTTAAGGATGATACACTCTTTGATTACAAAGTAAACAAGTAATTTCTCAAACGCAAACTTTACAGCTCCTAACATTCACTCAAATGAACTTATGGTTCATGACGACGAAATTTAGTCAGAATACATATTTTACAAAACCTAATATATCCAATCAACTAGAAGTATCAACTTCTTATGCAAAACTAGTTTATTTTAGTAGCTGAACATTTAGTTTATGTCGCAACTGCTTGAGAACAAGTCTGCAATCATAAACTAAAAGCAGAAAAATCTGAGTACTTTCCTCTTTCAGACTTCATTGTTTCATAATCTCGATTGATTCACCTTAAATGCTACACATGACCGTATAATGTGTTCATGCAAACATAATTCTTAAAGTATCATCTCACAGTGTTTGTATAACTGACCGAGCAAATTATAGTAACAGAACTTATGGTTCAATAAACCTCTAAAAACACACTTTGCGTCTTCTCCACATCGATTGTCATGCTTCTATCTGTTAATAAGTTTCCTTTACTTGACGAAGAGTATAGGTTAGTGGTCTCTTAATTATTGTCCATTGATCTTAACAACGATAAATTTTTGGTTACCTAATATACCCTTAATCGAGCCAAAGGTAATGGGATCATGTATCTATAAAAGTAATTCAGTGATTTCAGAAGTATACATCTGCAATATTTCTCAAGTAAATCTTCAACAACTAAATAAAAAAAAACATAGCTTACCAGGAATGTTTGACACAAAACCACCCTTTTCTTCGACCATTTCTCGGTCCATGCTCGGTTCGTGATCAACAGAAAGTTGTAAAGCTACACCATTCTTGGAAAGAACTGCACGTGAATCGCCAACATTCGCCACCACAAGCCTCGAACCATTGATTAATATAGCAGTAACTGCAGTAGAACCTCCTCTACCCAATTCAGCACTTTTCTCCAATATCTTGTTGTCGGTTCTATCATAAGCTTTCCTTATTGCAGTTTCTATATCACTGAAAAATTCAGGCTGCATGGAACATAACTTTTAAGAGACATTGGATATTTATTCCACAGGTTAATATATCAAACCTTCTTGCTATAATCAACAAATTTGTGATATCTCCAAATGTCTATGCGTGATAATGACAAAGAAACAAATTACCTCCTTCAGTATGTTCTCGAATAGATGAGAACGTAGGTAATCAGCAACCGAATGGCCCAAATGGCCATCGAAAACTGCAAAAAGGCCCAATTCATTGTGATCGACTTTCTTAAAATCTGCCACTAGATAATCCTCCATTGGATGACTCGATTTCCCTTTGACCAAGTGATAGCCATGCCTGATGCTTCTTCCTGAGACTTTACACTTGCCCTTGCCGGTATCTGACGATGACGCAAACCCAGCCTTGGCCTGAGAGAATCACATCCCCTTTATGTAAACCACACTTGCAACAACCACAACTTTAAAACCTCCTAATGAAATGCAATCATAAAAATGTTTTTCATAGGAAAAATTTTCAGGTGCCTCCTCAAGAATCCAAATTACAAAGTTCTGTACTACAAAACTGGAGCATAATGTCAAACTATATCTTTTTCACAGACACAAAACATGAATTTTAAGTCTTTTAAACAAGTTTTCAACGCTATTGGGCAGAAAAGAGTTGCCTTTTCTTCAAACCTCAATTTACATCTCTCTTCGGACTTACTACAAACAACTAAAGAACAGCATCTATCAGATTAGTATCAACAAAGAATCGAATCATACTCTGATTTCCTAAAGCCCAACGACCTAGATCTCCACGAAATACACACACATTCAATGCAAAAGCTGAAGGAAAAAAAAACTAAAAAGAGCGACACGATCAGATCAGAAATGATGCGCAAACCAAATAGGAGACCATCGACCACCGCTCTAGACAAAGCGATCAAATTTGCGATAACCAAAAAAAAAAGGAAGAAGAAGAAAAGGAACCTTTATCTTGTGCAAGATCTCCTTCCCTGTCATTGTTGCCGGCAGCTGCTTGCCAACGCCCCCGAGCGCGATTTCTTCAACAAAAAGAGGGAAAGATGGAAGCTCTGATGCGGCGATGTCAATAAATAAGTGGATTGGAGACGACCTTTCTGATATCTAGGGCTCGAGATGAGAGCGATGCGACGAAGAACCGATCGGATGGTTGGTGCGTGGGCGGTGGTCGCAACTTGTGAACACAGGTGTCAAAAATCTCCGCCGACTTTGATTACCATAGGATTGCCAGTTCCGCACGAGACACCATTCACCATTCGGATCCATTGGATCCATATATTTTCGTACAAATTGTGGGTCCTCCCTTATCCAAATTGATTTTCTTAAATAATGAAATTGAGTATGAACCTGAATAATATATATATATTTTAAAATAAATAATAAATTAATATATAAAAAAATTAGTTACTTGAGTTAAAGAAAAAAAAATCTTCTATATCATGTATTTGATTGAGTCGATGAAAATATCAATTAATTTAATTTTTCATCTAATTAATTAAAATTTTCAAAAAACATACATTTTTATCCCAACTTTAAGTCGACGACTTTAAAGAACGTATTATATTATAGTTGAAGATCATACAAAATCACAATTTAAATATCATTATTCATCCAAGTCTCTAACAATTATGATGATCACAAAAGAAAAATGAAATAAATTTTAATCGAATTTTAAGTTTTAAAATTGAGACGGAACATAATTAACCGATATTTTTTTTATAAAAAATTGAATTTCTAAAATAATTGAATGAAATTTTAAATTTGATTGGTTAATTTAGTTAATCAAACTTTTACTCACCTCTAACCAATTTATCATTGGTGAAAAGAAAAATAATTTCAATCCTAACCTCTAACCAATTTGGAATTTCCGTCTCTTCCAAGCTTGCTCTTATTTATCACTCTTTCTGTCTCTTTCAACGTTCTTATGTCCCTTTTATCTGTTTGATCCAATAATGAGTCTTGTTTTCATGCCTGATCTATCACACTCTCGCACTTTGTCGATACTTTCATTCATCGCTTTGGAATCTATTGATCCACTGTCTTTTCTTCCACATTGGAATCTCTGTTTACTCTTATTCCCATCATATTGGAATCTCCGTCTACTATTTCGAGATCCGCTAGACGAGTTGAACCACGAGAAGCACAATCTTGAAAAAAAAAAATTGAGCATATGACTAAATAGATCAGTAGCCATGATAACTTATCCAAAAGATGTAACAATTAGGTGAGCAAAAAGTTCAATTAAATTGACTTGATCCATGGAAATAATTGAATTTAAAAGCTTGATTTGGTTATTTCATAAATTCAATATTTTTATTAAAAATATTAATTATTTTGATTAATTCGATTCAGTCTAAATTTTAAAATTTCTAATTTGATTTATTTCATTCTCCTAATTTAAAATAAGTACTTTTTTTTAAATCCTCAATTTAAAAGTTAATCGGATAAATTTATCATTGTTAAAAAATTTGAATAATTCGATAAAAAAATTATATTAATTGATATTTTATTGATTCAATTTATTTATTTTTTAAAAAAATTGATCAATTTGATTAGTTGAAAATTTTTTGATTTATTTGATTTCAATTAAATCGATTAATTTTGAACAATTCTAATAAAAAAAGTCAAATGAAATAAAATATATGAAAAAAACTCATATTTTTCATTAACCAAGATTTCACATCAGATTAAATATTAAAAAATAATATTTCGCACGCTACTGTCCCAAATACGGCACGATGTTTCGGTTGACCAGATCCGGACACGATTCACGATGGGGAATGGCTCGGCTTTTTCACACGTCACACATTGAGGAATCTTATGCATTTATCCTTAAATTCAACAAAAAGATACTTTTTAAAAAACACTTCTTATTTTTGTTATTTCAAAAGAATACTTTAATTTTTAAAATTATCAAAAATATCCTTGTTATATAAAATTTTAATTAACATGAAGGACAACCCCAAGTTAGAAACTCCCGTCAAAGTGAAATTAAAAAAAAAAAATCGATAAGACCAAGTTTAATCTATTGGTATGAATTTTATCTTACGTTGAAAAAAGTTGGAACTCGTGACCACATGCAAGACCAATTCCAATTCGAATATATTAAACATATCCATATTTGTGTAAGACCCCACCGTGGTCGTTCGCGAACTATTCAAGTCCCAAATCGAAAAAAAAAAACACTTGAATTCGTTTGGTTAAATAACGAGCCGAACTCAAATTCGAGTTCGAACTCAAAAATATTATCGAGCGAGCTTGAGCTTGAGCTTAATCGTATTTGATTCGTGAGCTTACGAACATATTCATTAAAAGACTAGTTTATCTTATTATATATATAATTAAATATCATATAAATAATAAATATAATAATATATTATTAATTATCATAGTTAATTATTTTAAAAGAGTTCTAATTAAGCTCGTTTAATTTTTAAATAAGTTTTTTTCGAATCGAACTCGAGCCTAACTCCGAGCTTGAGTTTAAGAACTAAAGTTTGAATCGAACGCGAGTTCGAGCTCAGCCTAAAGAAATATCAAGGTTGGTGGCAAAAAGCGATTCGCTCGCCCCCAACGCCCCCGTCCCAGGACCAACACAGAGGAGGTAAATCACGGGGGCTACTAGCCCGGATACTGTGGCTAGTGCGTGGAGAGGGCAGAAACATTGACTTTGCCAAATTTTGACTCTCAGATCTTATGCTTGCAACACTTATGTATTAATTATTAGTCTATCCCGTAGACTTAATAGATATTTTATTTTTTAACCAGGCAGTAGACAAATTGAATCTGGGCCAAAATGATCACGCGTATCTCATGTGAGACATTCTATTATATATATCAGAAAAAGTTGATGGTGGTGATAAATTTGAGACACTTTGTAATCACATGAGGAATATAAATAACTCCAAAAATACTTTAAGAATATAATCAGGACTCGTTTAATGAATTATCACTCAGCTCTCTAATAAATCTTTTGTTGGCCTTCAGAGATCCAAGTTAGTTGAATGCCTGAATCTATATATTGAATCATCCTTCATCCTTCATCCTTCATCCTTCATCCTTCAAATGATCGAGTCATGCGAAAGACTAATGGGCTGAGCCAGCCAAGAGTGGCATGCCGAGAGAGGAAACACTGTCACGGGAGCTACAAGAATGTTTGAGCACAAGTCTTCTTTCTCTAGATCTGTGTCGGCATCTTCTTCACTCTCGAGCGACCGTTCCTGGGCTTCTCGGCGTATGAACTTATCCAGGCTTTCAATCAAAAGTTGTTCAAACATTTGATGATTTTCCTTGCGCATGTCCTTGTATCCATATCTGCATTGATCAACTAAAACTGTGATACAAGAATATAACGATGAATTGTGGGGGTACAAAGAAAATGAACAATATGGTTTAAAAAGTTTAAAAGTATCCTTCCATGCCAGGATTTCAATCCCAGTCAAACAAGACACTTCCCACAAAGGCAAACATAGGAGAGTTTACCCATATCGACCAATATTAAGTTTTAATAATTTGCCAAAATGCTAAAGTTAACCACCCGGCAAGAATTTCAAACCATGATTGAAACTATTTTCCTTTTTTTACTGATGTCAAACACAAGGCACCAATAGTAGTATCAGTATAAAATGGTTAAGTTCATGTGTGCAACTGAAAATTTAATCATTGTTTCTTACCGGCCAATGCAACGGAACATGTGATAGCTCTTGGGGCAGACCTGCCTGAATAGGAACCTTTCAGTCTGTGGCACAACAGGAACTGCGACATACTTTATACATACAAATATGATCATCGAGTGGATTGCTGGCAAGGTGGTCAAGAAATGACCAAAGACCGCAGGGACCCCTCTAACCAGCTCGTTATATACTAAGCCAATTCCAGGGGCTCTAAATCTCTAATAGTACCAAGGTTGCAACCGAGATCCATCATCAAATCCGTTGATAGCTTCTGCTTCGCTTCAGTTTCATACTTAAGCTCGCTGCCATAATTCCAAATGAACATTATCATAAATAATACCGCTGTGAAAACCAACATTACCCAGCTTCCATCTACGACACTGCCCAAAATCGAAGAGAAGAAAAGCAAATCCAACCCCAGAAAGAAGGTTAAGAAGCATAATACAATCACAATATTGATCTGCCATATGAGAAGCATAATAATAGTCACTAAGATTGTGGTCATGATCATCACACCAAGCTCAGCGATGCCTGCAGAAAAATGCAACATTAGAAATGGCAAGCAAATAACAGAGAAATATTGGAATGCTGATGGCTAACAGAAGAATAAGATAATATTAGAAAATTAAGAAAGCTACAGTGCAAATTAATGAACTAGGAACAAATGGGTTTTCCAGAAATGTTTAGGACATTCAGGAGATAAAACAGACCCCAAGTAATAAAAAATTGCATATGTTAGCACCACAGAAACAAGGAACTTTGGTCTTGGTGAATATGTGAGTTTTAGGTCCGTAATATAGAACAACAAGAGCTAAACAAGTTCGAATAAAGGTAGAAAGGAGTTAAAGGTCATTACAGACTAAAAAATGGGACGTATAGCCAACTTTGCAAAGCATATTTTATGGTGAAGTTTCTCGAATTACAATTTCATTATGGCATCAGAGAAAAATGCTAATAGAACCATATAGTTAGCTTAGTGTAGGATATTGTATGGTTGTTCTAATAGCACAAAACAAGATTGCAAGGTATAATATGTAGAATATGAGTTGAGATGAATATTAAATTACAGATCATTTGTTATTTGGCCATGTGGATTGTGTATTTTTTCTGAAGTTACATCCAAGTTCCAACAGTAATAGTCTGTTTGGAACCACCAGAAATGGTCCTTTGTTCTAACAACTGAGTCAAATGTACAACCATGTAACTAGTAATATCATATTGTCAATCCAATTGCATAAAATCATTATCAATGATTTCCATTTTGTTATAGAATAGTGGCATGAAAACCAAGCCAATGAAAAGATCACTTCAATCAAAAATGCAAAGGAAATAAAAGATGAGCACCATATGCATTGCCTATCTCATATATGCTCCCAAAGGTAACAACAAATGCCACACAGAAGACCAACAAAAACCAGTTTATCACTGGAATATATATTTGGCCCATGAACTTCCGAGATGTGTGTATGATTTTAAGTCGGGGAAAGCAACCAAAAGCTATTGATTGTTTGATGCATGAAAAAGTTGCTGTTGTCATTGTCCGATTTGCAATTAGTGCAGCTATAATTGCTATAATGCATACCGGCCAAAAAACTTCACCTGCATTTGCACAGATTAGTCTAGTCATAAACTACAATTTATGCAAACATAAAATATAAACAAACAATATATAAATAAGTACATGACAAACAGATTTTTGGACAGAAAGTGATTTTCCAATGCAAAAGCATATTAGGTGTACTGTATTCAGGACAGAAAATGTTTTAATTGCTCAGACTTTGTTTTGGTCACTAATTTTTTTATAAAGAAAATTTGAGAAAAAAAATGAACAAAAATTTTAGACCTCCCCATAACAAGCATTGCTAAATGCAGAATGTTAAACAAAACGTTTGGATAATTATGTTCCCCAACAATCTCCTCTGGTTCTCAGACAACATGCCATAGTAATGCCAAACCAAATTCAAGAAATGATGGGATCTTGAACTACTTCCCTAAACCCCAGAAATCTTACTAACTTTTGTGGCCCTTATCAAATTGTTGCTGTGAAGATCACCCATGTTGAGGATTTAACTTATTAATCTCTTGCAAAGCAGGAAGATTGGACTTTGTTAAACATCCATTTGATGGTTAAAGCACTCAATCCACTAGCAAGCCCACAGGTCAAATCCATCTAGGGTGTAATTAGAGAAGTAAAAAAGAAGTTACAAAAACAATTTTTGCAAAATAATTTTTCCCTTCGACATTACAGAAGAATTATACATCACCCCAACTCTTTCTTTTTTGTTCTTTTTTCTATAGAGATCTCATAAATGTTTTTCATGAATTTCTTCTAGAACATAGTTTTGAGGTCATTCTTGTTTTCGTTTTTCATTTTTTTGTGTGTGTTTAATAATTTTGTACTTCAATCTACATTTCAATGCTGTTCTCCCATGTGTATTTTTGTTCCCTACTTATTTGGAATCCAAAAGACAAGAAACCAATGAATTGGAAGGTATACCATTAATATACAGCCTATATCCAGGTCATATTCCTTGAATTTTTGAATTTATAAGTAAATTAATTTATACACAATAACAATGAAAGAAATTAAATATAATACAACAAATTAACATTTATTTAACTCGAGCCTCCTTTAAAATTGATCTCCCATTGTAGTTTTTTAACCTTACTGAGCAATTTAATTACAGATATTACTGTTTCACCATACTTTTATCCAAGGGGAAAAAGCATGGTCACGGCTGCTTCATGAAATGTTTTTGCAATCTGCTTTCCAAAGTTGCATACGTGATGTATAAAATAATCCTTTAACACAATTTAATAAATTTTGATACCTTTGAGACATTAATGGCTATAAAAACTACAATGAAATCACTCTACAATTTAGAGGAAGAATTTGAGAGATGACAATAATGAAACAGTAACAAATACAAGAAATTGATTGATCTAGCTTATGCGGGATGGATGAAAAGAAGACCTGCTCATTCTGAGTTAAGTTTTCCAAAAGAAATGTACCCTGACCAAGGTATCCCAAGAGAAGGCATGGTAGGATGAGAAAAAAAACAAAAGTGAACTGCAATTAGGAGCCAAAGTCTCAGAGCATGTAGACATGGAAATTTCAACTTTTAACAATAGTAAAAGGTAGCAAAATATGGGAGCAAAAATAATTCACTTTCTTAGTGCTTTACCTGGACAGATCTAACCGAGAAATAGCAAAGGTCAGCAAACATTGCCTCAGTACCTGAAATGCAAATGCAATGTCGATCACTCTGTGGAACTGATAGCAAAAGTAGTTTTAAAGGCACACAAATATTATGGTGCAGAAAATTTGTAATTCTGTTTAACCGTTGCATAATCTTCATAATATCCCACCTATTGGAGTGTGCTAAAAAGATTCAACAGGGATGCCATGTCAGTTACTATTTCACACAACATGAATATCAGACTAGGTCCTTAAGACTCTATCAAGAAACAAGAAATGGCAATCTTACCAAATATAGATCCATCCTCTTTCATAACAATTTCTTATTATTCTGGGATTTTAGCTTAGGTTCACTTTCATTGTGTATTGAATGCAATATAAAGTTTCTTTCATTTTTCTCATGGTGTGGACCGTTCTATGCTGATTCTTTGAAATTTTAATGTATTACAAACTCCCTCATTTGTGTAATTCAATATATTACAAAGGAATGACATTGATCATGATAGAGATGAAGTGGCAGTAGCCACTGGTAGCCAACTTGCCACATTGACAGAAGTCTATCAGCATTAGACAAGTGATTATGGCAAGTAATGAAACTTCTCCCTAGGTGTAGTGACAATGTGATGAAACTCTTACTGAATTGCACATATTTTTCAACATATAACAAGAACAGTTTATGGTCAGGAGTTTATCCTAACAGTGATCCATTGTCAGAATGAGGAAACTGGTAACCAGCTCAAAACATAATGGTCAAAGGAACTGGAAAACTTAAGCATTTAACTGCTTAAAACGTAAATCAGTTTCACCCAACAAAGATCAAACGTCTTTGCATGGATGACAAATACAACCATACAGGTAAAACGAAATGTAGCCACACATATTTTGGATCCCGAGGTTAGCAGTTACAATTTAGAAAAAAAAAATGGTTGTGGAAGGATACAACATAATGGATATGTGAATAAGTATTAGCAATTGATCAGTAAACTCTGATAGCTGAAATGTGGAACTAATAATTTGATACTTTTTTGATCTAATAGGTTTATTTTGATATAAAAAACTACACAAGTAAACAACACATGTGATAAGTATCATAAACACGATAAAGATTGACTTCTAGATACTTGTTATACCAAAAAGAAGTAAGCATGTTTTCAAGAAGTAATTGAATGACAAAAATTGTTATCCTAATAACAGAATAAAAGAACAACAATTTCTATGTTTCTCTGGAGGAAATGATCAATAATAATGCTTCTTGCCTGTTACACAAAGAAGACAACCATGCTTCAGTTGGATTTCTTTTGTAGTAGTAGTATATATAAAGAGGGTTAAATGTTCTAAGAACAAATGTTCCATACTTTAAAAGGTTATAAATTCCAATGCCTCCGAGTGAGCAAAACCATATGAATAATGCTGGACCCACAGCAAACCCAACTTTGCTTGTTCCAAATCTCTGAACACTGAACAGGATGATAAGAGATGCAATTGAGATCATCACCACTTCTTCTGTGAACATAGTAAAGTTAAAAGATCAAGTAATAATAACAAAAGCTTAAGTAGACAATGCAGTAGAAATTAAACAAAAGGAAAAAAAAAACACATTGTATTCAAGGAAACAACTCAGATAGGCTTATTTCACCTAAGATTTTTCATCTTTCATAAAACATTTAAAAAAAAAAAATATTAGTACCAAAAGAGACAGATACAATGAGTTAGTTATTATGACATTCTTTGCTTGGTAATAGCAGGTTAAGGATGCAAATTGGACTGTCCAACCATCTTGCTGGCCATATCTAACAAAGAGAAATTTGAATTTATAGGCCACAAGTTCATAGCTCATGATAGAAAATTATATATATATAGAGAGAGAAAGTAAAATATATATCTAAAACAAGATATCATACAAGTTTCAATACCAGATGTGCATCAGAGCAAATAGAACTCACATCTTGTCATTTAACAAACCAAAACTTTCAGAATGGTTGTGACCATCAGGATAATGGCAAGATGCCAGTAGATTACCTTGCTCGACACTAGATATTCCAACTTTCACCCCATTGAAAGCTGAGATCACTGTAAAATATAAAAAAAAAGAGAAGATTATTGTAAAACAAATGAGTGATAGAATGAATTTATGTTACTAGTCATGTGAAGTAACTTCTGATTCATTCTTAAACATTACACGGAATGATAGCTATGGTTTCAAGGAAAATAATCACACAACCTGACATTGCTGGGGTGACAACACCATCAGCAATCACCATAGAAGTACCAAACAGAACCAAAACTAACAGCAGCTTTTTTAACATTATTGACTTTTCAAGATGCTTCTTGATTTTCAAAGACCTTTCTAACTCTGGTGATGGCACCTTTAGCCTAAAACTTGATATACGAGCATCAGAAGGAAACTGATTTGGAAGAAGACTAGCCTTCGCATTCCTGCAAATCAAAGAATATAATGCAAATGTTCCTCCTGCAAAAGGACCAGCATAATAAGAAGGCAATCAAATAAAACATAATGAAAGACACTGGCAAACCAAGCCATATAACTCTTTGCATACCTTCACCATCATCGTTAGCCCAAAGGACAACTAAGATATATTTCACAAGCGACACCAAAATCAAAGTATATAAAATAAGAGAGAGTGCTCCTAGAACATCTTCCTTCTGAACAAGAGGATACTTATTGAACATGACATCAAAAGTGTACAATGGGCTTGTCCCGACATCCCCAAATACAACTCCAAGTGTCTGAAGAGCAAGCACTATGTGCCTTCCCAGAGTAGCATCCTATTCAATAGAGAACAACACATTCAGAAAGTCATTAATGTTCAAAGCAAATACACAGTCCAAAAAAGGGTTTTTTTGAAGTTGTTCTAATATAACCCCATGATTCCATACATCAATGGCTTGGTTAGTCAGAGAATCTAATTTAAGCCCACAAACGATTTTAGCAATAAAAAGTTTCAATATCGACATCAATGATACTCAGCACTCACCTGTAGGATATTTACCAAGCAAGTCAGAGCGATAACTTAGAGAAAGATAGCACTTTGGACACCAGTACGCACCTCAAAGTTATTTCTATGAACTCCATGGATCTCGATAGCTTCATCGTCGAAGGAATCGATCCGGGGGGCGGTTCGGATCAGCCTCTGTTCCACATTTTCCTCGTTCTCATCCGACTCGACGCTCATCCTGTGCGACGAATCGTCATCTCCCTCGTTCGAGTCGTCCTCCTCGTTGCGGGCGACCCACCGCGATTCGGTGGAGTCCATCTTGCCCAGGTTCCCGTTCCCTCCCTCCGCCATCGACTTCCTCACCAGCGAACCCAAACAACGGCCGAGGCCGAGGCCGATTCCTAATTCATTGCAAATCCTAGAAAGGTCGTCAAGAGCAGATCAGAGTAGAGAGAAGATCGAGCGACGGCGCAGAGGAAGAAAAGATCGGAAATCGGGAAGCGAGCGAGCAAGAGCGAAGGGAAGAGCAAAGACCGGGAAGAGATCGAGACACCGAGCTAAAAAGAACCAGAGTGGAAATCTATAGGGAAATTTTCATTTTTGCCACCCGATATTATGAATTATCTAATTTTAACATATTAAAATTTTAAAAAATTTGATTTTTCTCATT